>CAMOHE010050289.1:8942-22238 GCA_946598075.1 Artocarpus hirsutus
ATTTCTATTTGTTTAATTATTACGATAAATCATTTTATTTCTTTAACTCATTCTATTCAAGCGATTTTTTAAATTATCACATTTTTACTTATAAATTTAATGCAAGAAACCTTGTTTTTAACTAAATTTTTCATTGATGGGTTAGAATTATATACAAGTTTAGCTAATTTTTACACATGGAAAGATCCTAGCTAATCTTCTCTAGTTGAGGATTTTGCAATTTAAATGACTAATTACAAAATACAAGGTTAGAAATTTTGGAAATTTTTCTCAATTCATTGTCACTAATCAACAAGCATTACAAAAAACTAAATTTTCAGTCACAATAATTTTAGTAAAACTTTTGAGTTACAACAAAATGTTATGACTAGTGCAATTAGTCACAAGCTTTAGTTTAATTTTGTTGTGACAAATTTTTAGCCACGGGGTTTTTAGTCAAAAATGTTTCCATAACTAATAACTCTGTGGCTGGATGTTTTAATCAGTATAAAAATTGAATTAAAATTTACGACTAAATAAACATTAGTCACAATAAATGTGGTGACTAAAAGTTACACTAAAAACCGTTATGTTTAAAATTCCAGTTTCTTGTAGTGAAGGAAGTTTCGGGGCTAAATCTCACGTTTCATCTCGTCGGTGAAGAAGATAATATTAACAAGATTACCGCTGTTGATTTAACGAGCAAAAAGGAAGCGTTTAAGACTGATATTTTGATGAGAAATTGCAATTACACACTTGCTCAGAAAGATGCAGAGACGGTTGTCAAAGGCTTCTGGGTAAATTTGCTAGATACCTTAACTAAGTGCAAAAGTTTAATGATTCTAAAAGGAAAAAGGTATAGGCACTTTGTGCTCGAAAAGGGTAGGTATTAAAGTTGAAAAAATGAATTTTCGTTTCTGCTAATGAAGACCACTTTGTGTGGTTTAAAAATCGTTTTAGATTTTTGTATTCCTCTCGTGACCCATGATAGCGATGACGATGACGGATTGGCATGAATTGGTAACGTCATCGGCATTTTCAGTTCAAAAATAATATTGTACTCCTTTTCTTTTCTTCGGTTTTTCTCTTTGGACCATTACCATGAAAAGTTGTTTAAAAAAAACAAACAACTATTAACGTTAGTTAACTGAATAATGAACATTAGCTGTAAATTTTGTCTTACAGTTGGTAGCAGTTATATATAGTAAGTTTACTAAAGGAAAAAATTTTGAATTAGTACCCTATATTATATCGAAATATGTATTTAGTATATTATGTTTTAGAATATTTTATATCGATATCTCGATCTTTTTAGTAAATTTTTTTTAGTACCCGAAGGTTTTTTTAAGATATAAAAAGACATAAATACCTTTGTTGTATAATATAATCAATTGACCTAAAATTTTTAATCAAAAAAAATTTTTTAAAACTCTTCTTCTTCTTGTATTATACAATAATTGCGCTCTTCTTCTTCTCCGGCAATGTCGTGCGGCCATGCCCATCTTCTTCTTCTATTTGTTTCATCCATTTTTTTCTTCTATTTTTTTGCCTTAAATGATTTGTAGGTTACATATCAAAGTCGAACAATAGCTGCATTTAGAAAGACAGTATATCAAACCCTTAGGGAAGGGACAAATAATCTCATAATACATCTCATAAAAGGGGAACAATTCTGGTCTGCCTCCGCAAGCACCTCGACAGCCTCTGCCCCGACTACATCAACATCTAGCCATGCGAATGCTGTGCGATGATGTTTTCTTCGTCGTTTCCTCCTCCGACGGCATCAAATCCTTTAGGAGGTTGTCAAGTTTCATCGAGAGTGAGCCATTTTTCTAGCACTCAAAATCTATGACGATCCTGTTCCTCCGGTTGGGGTCGAGGTTCGTCGACAAAGATAAGGACACCAAGATCAGTGATCGAAGCAAGCTGCCATTAGCGGGGAAATCCTCGATGTTCTGTTCCATGTTCAGGTTTCAAAAGAGCAAACGGGGCCAGAATCGCGGAGGTTAGAATTAAAACGACGTTGTTGATATGAGGCAGATGATGATGATGAGGTTTGGTGGCGGTGGCGAAGGATTCCATCACTGGAGATGTTAAGCCATCGTTTTAAAAATAAGAGTTTTAAAACGCCTCTGGGTGCTGATTATAAGCCGTCGTGTTCAGGCGGAGATGTTAAAAATAAGAGCTTTAAAAATATTTTTTTGGTTAAAAATTTTGAGTCAACTAATTATGTTATACAATAAAGGTATTTGTGTCTTTTTGTGTTTTAAAAAAAAAGGCCTCTGGGTATTGAAAAAAGATTTTCTAAAAAGTCAAGGTACCAATATAAAATTTTCAAAATATAGAGTTCCAAACGCATTATTTCGATATAGCACATGGTAATAATTTAAAATTTTCCCTTACTAAAAAATGATATAATAAGTGTGTTGTTATTTTTTAATTGATAAATCTAAAAGGTAAATACAAGATTGAGATATCTAATATGGTATACGTGTAAAGTGTATGATTGGTGAGAAGGAACTTAACTTAGATGGAATAAATAATTTGTGCAATTAATATTGTTGTAAGTTTACAAGGCGCTAATGAGCTAATGGTGTTCACTAAATCTCGTCATCATGGCCACAACATTGCTCAAGTACTACGACTGTTAATGGCTTTGCCTTAGTGGAAGTCTCTATATATGACTACATAAATTTATATGGATCACTCAAATTGGTTATTGCATAGGCCATAAGCCATGGTGTTTGTAAGTACTGAAGGAGCTAGCTAGGTTATGTATTAGCCATATATAGCTACTATGGCCCCCAAGTTATTGCATGCGGCAAGAGGAAGAGGTTTATTTTTCTTGCCCAAAATGAACATGTCTAGCTATTATAACATGGAAGAACTAGTGGAGGAGATTTGGAAATAGCTATCCAAATAAGTGGGGGTCCTGCAAGAAGGATAAGAAGTGAAAAAAATATAAAGCATACTACAAATGGGAAATTTGGCCCATGTGGTTTGATCAAAGTCGTCATTTTATTTTCTTCTTCACGTGCTAAAATGCTCCAAGTCAAAGGAGGCTAGAAAAGTTTGGCAGAAGTGGTTTTCTCTTTTTCTAAGATATATATCAGTTTATAGATCTCATTGTTGATCAAATGCGCACCACCGATTCATACAAAGTATCTACATGCGTTTTGCTTTCCTAGTCATTCTCTTTTTAAACTTTATATTGCAACAACAGTTATACACTAGCTATATAGCAGTACTCTAATTAATTAAACCATATTTCATCATGTAGCCATCCTTTCCTTTGTAGATTCCTAAAATCACCTTTTTTTTGGGGAGGATTTTTTATGAGTGAGACAGATGAGAGCAAGAGAGATGGTAGGGGCCGGGTGACTCCAAGGGTCTGATTCCAAAGCCTAAAAAAATTGTCAAGTGGTGCATAACTTTTAAAACATCTGCAAGCTTCTTTTTCTATCTTATGATCATTTGTGAAGTACTTTTAGGGTTGATCCTACATATCTTTTATACATTTTGAAAAATTTTATAGTTGGGCATATTCTACATCGCAAATCGCACCATCATTACGATTATATCAAATAAAAATTGTATGACGATTTAATGAAACTTAATATTATTTATTTGATTGTTCAGAATTGTACCTTAAAGACTAAAAGGGTATTTTTTTTGCACCTACTAAATATTTGTTATATATGTTAAGAATTTTATTTCTATGATTTTTGTTGGCATCTTATTATCAATTGGGGTTTTTAATTGGAGTTATTTTTGCCAGTTCTATGAGAGTAATTTTGAGGTTTATTGTTACTTTATAAATTAATTGTAAATTATTTCATGTTAATTTTGATCTTTGAAAAGTCAAATTCTAGTTGAGATATTCAGATTTACAGTGAAAAATTCGAATATGATTGAGTTGCATAGTTGGATTTTTTTAAGCAACTTTTCTTAAATGTGTAGGTCAATGATTCTGTCCCATCAGGATAGATTGGTTTATTCATGGTAAGTCAAGGTTTCTCTTTTTGTCACTGTGGTTGACTATTCCGTGTGAACACTTTGAGACAGAGGTGAAAAGTTTATCTTTGCTGATTAAGTTTGTCATATGAAGCTTTTTAACGCAAGTTCAATCAGTAAATTTCGAGTGAATTATATTTGGTAACTTTTATCCTGCACGATGGCAACGGATTTACTTTGTTCTCAAGTTTTCTTATGATAAAAGGCAAATCTTTTATAAGGAAACTCCCTTATATTGATTCACTTAATTTTGGATTTGATTAACTTTAATGTGGACTACCTTTGGGACGTATTATGGTGCTCATTTCAAATTAATTTAATGAAAATCAAAGAAATTCGAGTTTCATTTTTTAGCTGCAGGGTGTGTGTTGACTCGCCATATTTAGCTTATCTGCCTCAACAAGACTGCGCTGGATAGGTAGAGTCAACTGCAGGAATTAATAACAAATCCTAGGAATTGAAGGATGATGCTTGTCAGAATTGATGGCGGCAGATTTGAATCCATTTTTGAGTTGTTGGGATGAAGTGGACCTGCACTATAAATAGATACGTTGTCTTAAAGAGTCACTTGAAGATACTTGTGTAATTTTTTTTTGTATTGTGGGTGTTTTTATTATGAGCTTAAAGTGTAAGAGAAAACAAGAACATAGTTGGGTTGAACTATTGTCTCTAAAGCCTTGTAAACTTCGATTTAGGTAGATTGTCCACTTGGAGTAAGTTAATAAACAGGAGATGAGTGGTTGTTTTCAGAATAGGCTAGTTAGACCAAAAGTGAGCTACACAAGTTGGGGCTTTTAAACAAGGGTAGGTTTGAGAGTTAGAATTGGTAGAGAGTTTAGGCACTCTTACAATTCCACTTCTTTGTAACTGTCATTAGAAACAATAAAGTCATGTCTTTCAAGATGATGTGCCTAGCACCAGTGATTTTTCCCAAGTTGGATTTTTGGCCATGTTAAATAATCAAATCTGGTGTTTATTTTCTCATATTCATATTTATGATTTTTTTTATTACTCTTACTATAAATTAACCTATCAGAATTATTTGTTTCTATTATAATTAGTGTGTTTATTTAGACTAGTTAAACAGGTTCGTCTGTTAGGACTTACAATATACTATAGCCATACATACATGGAATACATGTTAGATTTCTTAAAAGAAAACAGATTTATATAGTTTACGTATAATGGCCTACGTCCACAAAAGAGGTAGAGCAAATTCATTAACTACAACATTACATGCTCAATAAACTCTCTTAACCCCTCTTCACCGAAAACCTCTTACATCATTTGTCTTTCTTTTTTCTTTTTTCTATTTTTCCCCATTAATAATGAGGGCAAGTTCTCTCTCCATAATATCAACTCTTTAAACCTATATGTTAAGATTATTGAAGCTTATAAAGTATGCCACACTAATCTTTTTATAATATTCTTAAATTATATTCTCTATTGTGCTTCATTACATATATATATATGAATATATGTCATCTTATTTTGCAACGCTTCTATGAGATGTATTTATTCTCTTAATAGCTCTATAAAGAGAAATTTGATGTTTACTTGAAAAATGTATCTCCTTTCAGTAAAAGATGGAGATTGTCCAATATTTGAGCATGCGAAGAGGAGATCTTCCTTTTGTTTATTTGAGTGCTTCACTATTCGGAGGTGAACATGTTGCAAGAAACTATAGATAAGGTTAAAGCAAAATTCTTAAATTAAAAAGGTCATTCCTTTTCCATAACAAAGGACCATCTTTAATTAACTCGGTTATTCGTAGCTTTCTTAATCATAGCTATTGATGCCTAAAATCGACACAATATTACATGCAAGGGGTGCACCGTTATTATATTCTCTGTTCCACTCGGCTCTGCTTGGTTTGGTCTTTAAGAGAAGAAAAGGCCTCAGAGTAAGAGTACTCTGATGCTTAAGTCAATTTACTGATTACAGCCAGAGGAGAGGGAGGGTAGGAAGGTGGAAGAATATCTTGCCTCTTTAGTGGACTTAATACTCCCATTTGTAGAATTTAGCATAGATTTGGATATGGATCATGTTTGACTCGTGATCTAAGCGTATAGTTATATAGAGCCTTTGGACTAAGTGACAAGTGTCAAGAGCCCTCCCAAAAGGTGAGTGTCTACTTGAGTTAGGTAACATCTTGGTAGGCCAGTAAGGCTGAGTTGGCCAGTTAGTACTCGGCCTTCTCAGCTACTTGCTATTTAGCCTAGGCCAATATTTAGCGCTCGGCTTACTCAACCACCTAGTACTTGGCCTCGGTTGACCATCTAGTTGGAGGCTTGGTTACGAGGAAGTTCAAATTTTTGTGTGGTCTTCCAATAATAAAAAATCGCCCATAAAAACGGCCCCCAAATGACTATGGTAAGGGAGATCATTAAAACAAAAGTCTTGCTGTGGTCGGGACATATATTTTTTGTGGGCGTCTTTGGACAATTGATATTAGGCCTAGTTAGCCATAAACTGTTTGAAATTTTAGGTCTCATAGCAGGCTGTAGCCTTGTCAACCCTTAGGTTTCTTGGTAGGCCATAGCATTTTTGGACATGGTCCTAGACCTGGTCAATTTAGACAATTGGTATTGAACTTGGTTTATCGTAGCCGAACATATGGTCTTCTCTAGTAGTTTGTATCTTGTTTGGACCCTTGAGTCTCTTAACAGGTTGTAACATTTTCAATAAGGTTTCTTGATAAGTTGTAGCCTTGTTGGACACCTGGTCCTAGACATAGTCAGTTTATTCAAAAACTTGGTCGTGGACCTGGTCGGCCGTAATTGAATACATGGTCTTCTCTAGTTAGCAGTTTCCTATATCAACCATAGGTCTCTTAGAATGCCATAGTCTTTTCTAGCCCTAAAGTTTCTTGATAAGCTATAGCCTCATCAAACACCTGGTCCTAGACTTGATCCACTTATTTGGAAATTTGGTGTTGGACCTAGTTGGCTATAACCAACATATGGTCTTTTCTATCAGCCATAGCTTGTGTGGACCCTAAGATCTCTTGGTAAGTCAAAGCATTTTCTAACCTTGAGGTTTCTTTTTAGGTTGTAACCTTGCTAGACAATTGGTAGTAGACCTAATTGGTCTATTTACACACTTGATCTTGGACTTGATTAGCCGTAATCAAACACATGTTGTTTTCTAGTTGGTTGTAACCTGTGTGGACACTTCAAGTAGGTCATAGCCTTTTTTGACCCTTAGGTTTGTTGATCGAACACCTGGTTTAGAGCCTAGTCAAGTACTTGGTTAGATTCTTGGTCAGACTCATGACTAGACCTAGTGGACTTGGTTGAACCTATTTAGGCACCTGGTCTGAACTATCCAGGTTGGTCGACTCTTGGATGAACTAGGGGGGCTAGTTTGATCTATTCCTATACTTAGTCCAATAGCTGGTCGGACCTGTCCTCTTTGAATTTTAGATCAAAGCTGTAATGATCGAGAAAATTTTAGAATTAAATAACATTATTTACGCATTTAATCCAAGGATTTTCCTTAAAAACATTATGTTCAAATTTTTGTAGTTGACGGATTTGTGGAATTAATATAAATATTCCAAAATTCTCAAAGTTAAATTTATTAACTTTTATGATTGAATAATTTAGTTGATAATTTTCACCGCGATCTAAAGTGGAAGAAATTTCAATCCATAAATAACTTGAAAATTTAAATTACAAGAATTTTCAAGTGCATAATGGTTTTGGTAGCATACTAGGAAACACTCTAACATATAGCAAGTCTTTAATTACCTATTAGTTAAAAATTAGAATTACATGAGTAGCATTTTTTTCAAGAATGCGATCCAATCTTGGGAATTGATACTGTCGAAAATTATGCCATTACTGAGGCAAAGTGCTAGAAAAGTCAAGTTTAGATTTTCTTCAGTCTAGAAATAATTTTAAGATGAAAAATTGTCTAATTTATTACGCGATTAAATATTAACATTGGTACCTATAAATTCGAAGGAAAGCTTTGGAATATGATATGTAAACTTGACAAGAACCAAAAACCTCCTGACAGCTAGTTAGTTCTCTCAACCAGTCAAAAAATTTTCCACTTCCTTGAATTAGAGGACTCTTGTGGGTAAAGTGGTATGACAAATAAGCATGATTTAACTTTAAATAGGTTAAAGGCTAGGTCTATAGAGTAAGTAATTGATGATCTATTCTCCTACATTTTTCTTAAGCATATGATGCCAACTTTAAGGATTTTTAGACCAAGATTTTCTTCTATTTAAGTATCTGTAAAACCTATTAATCATGAGTAAAAAACTAAGTGGAAAACTTAACCAAGTTTAACATTTTGTCTATAAATAGGTTCCTCCACAACAAAAAAACCAGTTCTTTACTCCTTCATTTCTCAAATATTTCATCCTTCCATCCACCAAAAAAAAAAAAAAATCACTAGCCAAACAGAAAGACAAAGAAGGAGGCTTTGGTAGAACCACACAAAGATAAAACTTTAAAGGTATACAATCTTACTCTTTCTCTTATAAGAATGGTTATGAATTGGTTTTAGTGATGTTGGCATGTAATAAGGTTTTATTTGTGCATATGTTATGGCCCTTATAATTTTAAGTTGATGTAGTTTTAGTTTATGCAAGTTTGAGTATGGATAAGTTTAGAACTAAATTATGGTCTTATGCTAAAAATTTTTTTGACTTACTTTGAGTTCAGATCAAATCCTTTGGAGGTCGGTTTTGAAATTTTCTCAAACACAAAACCTTTTGGTCTCAACGATATGAACAACTATGACTCTAAAACGATGTTTCAGACATCTTTTTGAAAACTACCCCACTTAATGTTTTAGGAGTTACAACACTTGTAGAGCAGTTTGTGTTTTTCTTTAAACACTGCTTGTTTTTTATTTCAAAAGTTGAATCCCTCAGTTTATTGTGTTCATAAGGTTTCTTTAACAATTGCAGCACAATATTTGGTTGTTTTTCTGAGTCTGTTTTGTTAGATGTTCTATGAATGTTGCTACAACTATAGTGTATATTGTGTTTCTGCTTGCAAACTACTATTTTTTATTTCAAAAGTTGAATCCCTTAGTTTATTGTGTTTATAAGGCTTCTGTAACAATTGCAGTGCAATCTGTGGTTGTTTTAGAGACTATTTTGTTAGGTTTTCTATAAGCTATTGCAACATTGATTACAACACTTACAATGCAATTTACTTTTTTGTTTGAAAAAAAATGACCCTTGAAAATTCTGAATTTTGCATTTAAATTAGACTTTAAAACAAATTTATAAAAATTATCTAGTTGATAAAGTTTACAAAAAATCACCATAAGTAGATATTTTAAGTTAGAAAGTAGAATTTTGGAAAATACAAAAGTTCTAGACCTCGTCACAACGACTAACTTTCATAAAAATACTTTTTTACGGTAGCTTTAAAAACTAACAAAAAATACCTTTTGATATTAATTTCAAAACGAAAGACCCTTTAGTGGCAGAATTGCAATTTACGACCAATGAAGGATTCATAGTACTCAAAAAGTTATATGAGTCTATAATTCACAGTTTTGTCAAATTCAGACTCTATTTAAAAACGTGATTTTTACATGAAAATTCATACATAAGAAATATGGATTTTCTCAACAAACTTCAATGGTTTTTTAAAACAGGAATTAAAACCAGGAATTGTGGAAGCCTAATAAGTTAGTCTGTAACTTTACGATGCCAAATACTAGTCCAAAACCCATATAAGTTTATAAGCCATGTCCAGATTAAAGTTTTGATAGTTTAGCATTTAGAATGCTGTAGACAATTCTAGATCTTGTGGGTCATATTGGGATTACAAAATGGCTTATAATCTAACTCTTAAAAAGTGAAAGGGCATATAATCTTAAAAAGAGAAAGGGTATACAAGCTTTCCCTTTCTCTTTTTTAAGAATGATTTATGATCTGAGTCGAAAAGTTTCCTTTCTCATCTGCCCGTTGCTCTAGCCTTACATTACAAGCCTTGAAAGTCCTTGATCTTTGATTGATATACTAACCTACATTAGTGGAGAGTGAATCAAAAAATTGGCCTATGGTAGTTCTAAATTTCGTTATCTAGAGGCCTCTCATTGTCCATCTAATCACACAAGTTTATCCAGTGTTTAATTCATAGAGTGAGAATGATTCAGCACTCACTCACACTTAGGGATTCTTAAATGAGGTGAAATCAATATTTAATGTTGAAATTCTAGCTAATCTCAATGCTTGCATTTCTTTTAAGCTTTAAAGCATTTTGTGGCTTTTGAGATGTTTTGCTAGTTACCAAATGGATACAAAATTCCAACTTGGTTTTTTTCTTTCATTTTTATTGTTGGTTTAGTTTTTGTTGCAATTTGCTTGAGAATAAGCAAATGTTTAAGTTTGACGGTATTTCATAAATAAGTATTTTTCTCACAAATCAATCATTTCTTAATCTTGAATATTATAAAAATCCTCAAGCTTTTGTGTTTTGTAATGTTTAAATGTTATTTTGTAGGAAACTAGTAAAATGTGGCTTAAAAAAAGACATTAAAAAAGGAGTGAAAACAGGAATTTCAAGTGGAACAGTCCAATGCAACATGGCATGGGCATGTGCATCACACCTTCAGGGTCCAAGAAGCCCCCTCACATGCCTAAGGCCACTGATTCACATAGCAAGTAGCCCAGGCCAAAAGGATTATGTGTTTTTGTAGCCTTTGGTGCAGCTCGTGGGTCTGCGCATAAGCTATTGAGCGGCCATGTGCCTACATGCAAGCTGTTGAAAGGCTATGTGCCTGCATGTAAGCTATTATATGGGGCGTGCCTAATGTACTCTGGGGGCCTCCCATCATGTTGAAATGCTAATGTAGGGTTGATTTTGGTCCAAACTTCGATTTGACGACTGTGAATGCTCCTAAAGGAAGCCCAAATGCCTTAAAACCCTAAAGACCCAAAGGAAAAAGGGGGAAGCCTCCCTTTTTAGAGGAAGGGGCACACATTTCGAAGAGAATTTTGGCTAATTCCAAAGAAAAAATTGGGAAAAGAAAAGAAAAAAAAATTCTTTATTTTAGCTTAGAATTTTAGTTCTAGTTTTTTAGATTAAGGTTTTCTTTTTAATAAATTATCATGGGAGAAAGTATTTGAAGATCAAGAAGTTAGAGAGGAGGAGGAGAAGAAGAAGTATTTGGAGCTTGCGACAACTCCAAAAATGGGTTTTTCATTCTTGTTCTCTTCTTTGTATTTTTATAATTTGTAAATGTTGAACCCTTGATGTTGGTTTGTTTAATTTTACTTATGGAGTAATTGTTTTTCTAGAGCATTGGTTTTGCCTTATTATGAAGTGTTGATTTATTTTAAGTACATTTTCATGGTTTATTATGTTGTCCTACTCTTAATTCTTCTAGTTAACTTGGCCAATGAATTAGATGATTTTAGTATGTGAGGTTTGACGCTTAAGAGAGGGAAATTTCATGTATGGATTATGGAAAACACAACCAAGGCGACTATAAGATCGAGAGATTTATAGTTCTTTTATAGTCATTAGAAGAACTAGAGCTAAATAAGTGTTAATTACTTGGTTCTAGATAGAGATATTAGGAAGGGATTTTTGAGCATATTATCCAATTTAGCACTCATGACAGGTAATTGGGTTAATTAAAAGGTTCTCGGCTAATTAATCATGAGATTTACTCAATAATAAAATCAACGTAGATTAATTATGGTGAAGTTTATACTCTAGTATTTTTAGTTATTTGTTTTTGTTACCTTATTTTATTTGCTTAGCAACTTTTTTTAGCCATTTTTGTTAGTTTCTTTTATCCGATCATCTAAATAACCTTAGAGCTAATCAATTTCGGCATTTAATGTAAATTAGACATGATCCACACAGGATCCACATCCGTACTCCGAATCACTTTATTACTTGCGATCATGTATACTTGCATGCATTGACAAGTTTTTGGTGCCATTGTTGGGATTATTGCTTAGTTTTGGTTAATGTTGATACCAATTCGCTCTAAGATTAATTTGGATATTTTTCTTACTTTTATTTGCTTTTAGTTTTCTTTGGTTTTAGTTTTATTTTTGTTATTTTGTTCATTTGGCGAGGTACTTGGCGATGCATCATCAACAAGTTCTTTCAAGTTTTGCCCAACATGATTTGGAACCAATTAATAAAACTTGGTGGAGATATAAGGAGTTGTTCATTTAATTTCCTTACCATGAGTTTTCAAGGGAATATCAACTTCACAATTTTTCCAATGCAAAGAGAAAATAGTACCACCTGTTTCTACCAACTATCTGTGGACGACGCCTATTATTTGTTGGAAGACATGGTGGACTATGTGTTAGTGATGTGCCTTAGGCCAATTATGTAATGACTACATATTGATTTCATTACTTTTGCATTTTATTAATAAAGAGGCATTTTTATTATTGTTTTTTATTCTAATTCTATGAATAGTTAATTCTACTTAAGGTCATCAAGTATGTGACTGGATAGTAAAACTCTTAGGTAAAAATTGAATTATATTCTAAATTATCCCTAGTCGGTCATTATTATTGGAATAATAATAAATGAAGACTAGTATGAAGTTTGACTGATGATTATATTTTACTAATCATGTGTATGAGATACTAAGTCAACTCATAGATACATATTTAAGAAATGATGTATTGGATTGACCCGCTATGAGAATACTGCATGGATAATTGTCATAAGTGACTCTCATCACAATAGTATTATCCTAGCCCTCTGACCTAAAATCACCATGGTTTCCTACATGACAAGTTCTATATTTTGACACAATCTAATATTATCTTTAACAGGATGATGGGATAGATTGTTGTTGGATATAGAGTGAATCATGTGAGGAATATGAGTGATTAAGAAGGAATTTGTCCCTCATTTATTATTGGAAAGATATCTGTGGGCCCCTCAATAAGTTAGACTGAAGAAAAATGTATGGCCATACCAGAATGAATTCATAAGGGTTATCAATATCAGTCTACTTAAGATCAAGAAATAATATGATTGAATAGTGTAAGGATGACATAAACCATGCCTTATGTTCAATCAAATTATCTAGAGACAAAAGGACTTTAATACTTATTGTGGATTAGGTTATGTCGGATTATTGACATTTGCATAACTGGGGTAATCATAATGTCTTGCTAGAGGCCACTTATGATTTATGGGCCAGAAACAGAATTTCAAGCCCACTACCAACGTTATGTGAACCTATAGGGTCGCACACTTAGAACAGACCAAGAACGAATTTTGGGTTAACTGTGTCTAGGTTCGTTGAACCTGATAATGTCCAGATTCGATGTACTAGATATGT
>CAMOHE010050290.1:3658-38524 GCA_946598075.1 Artocarpus hirsutus
ACCCTCTCTCCTCTCACAACTGCCCTAAATAGCACGCAAAATAAGTCTACGCAATAGTCTCTCTAAAAACTTGTAAATTAGGGAACCTTATTCCAAAAAAAGATAAAAGCATAAAAAATATAATAAATTCTTTTGACAATTCACTCACAACCACATAATTTTTTCATGGTAACAGCGAACTTCACTAATATGGCCCTTCCTTGATCTCCCTTCCTTTTAAAAGCCCATACACTCTTCACTCCCACAAGCCGAAAGCATCACAACATAAAAATTAGTAAACATCAATTCCCTTCCCCTAATTCCCATTCCTTTTGCACTTTTCAACTCCTGCCCTTGATAACATTCTCACAATGGGAGCTCACCGCCGGTTCGAGCCGATCTCGAAATGCAGCACCGAGGGCCGGACCAACCAGACGGTAGCTGCCGATCTTGATGGGACGCTCCTCGTTTCCTCGAGCGCATTTCCGTACTACATGCTGGTTGCCATTGAAGCCGGAAGTCTCCTCAGAGGCCTTATTCTCCTCTTGTCCATACCCTTTGTGTACTTCACGTACCTTTTCGTGTCGGAAGCTGTGGCAATCAAGACATTCATCTTCATCTCCTTTTTCGGCCTAAGAATTAAAGACGTCGAGCTTGTTTCACGGTCGGTTCTACCGAAGTTTTATTCCGAGGATGTTCACCCGGATACCTGGAGAGTGTTTTGTGCCTTTGGGAAGAGATATATTGTCACCGCCAGTCCGAGAATCATGGTTGAGCCATTTGCGAAGGCCTTCTTTGGTGCTGAAAAGGTTTTAGGTACTGAATTGGAAGTGACAAAATCTGGGAGAGCCACTGGGTTTGTAAAGAAACCTGGCGTTCTTGTTGGAGAACAAAAGAGAGAAGCTCTTGTTAAAGAATTTGGGTCAGCGGTGCCAGATTTGGGCCTTGGAGATAGAGACACCGACCATGACTTCATGTCGCTTTGCAAGGTATGTTAGTTGCTAAAGCTGTGTTTTGTAGGAGAGGGAAAAAAATTAAGAAAAAAAGAAAATACATATGCAAAATAAATGTGCAAAGTTGAGAGAATGAGATAATATTTTTTTTAATAAGGTTCAGAAGGGATTTTCTACCCTAATCTTTTGATGTTCGATCTGAGAATTTAATATCCCTCACTGAATTTATTCTCTTAGTTTATCCATTTGAGAGACAATCATAGGGTTTTTGGTTTGCAATACAATAATAGGTTCCAAAAATTCTTTTCTAATCCTTCGTTCTTTTTCCTCTGCGCAAGAAACAAGCTTTAAATGATTTTTTCCTTTTTTTTTTTTTTTTTTGTCGTGTCTGCTGCCATAATTTTTTCACCAGGGAATAGCGATAGTGATGTTAACAAATTGTAGTTGTGAAAATCAAATATCTGTGAATTAATAAAAATTAACAATTTAACTGCCAAATTAATTGGTAGTCAAACTTTATGAAAAGTTATTTCTTTTAAAGGATAAAACGTAACCTTTGTGAATAAGTCGGCGTCTTTAGCAATGTTATTTTTATTTTTTAACTAACCCATGTCCAACTGTTATATGTTATTTTGAGCTGTTTCTTATCTCACCAAGGGTACGTACTAGAGATAAAGCATCGTCATTCCGGCTTATTGATTTATTACAGGGTTGTTGAGAGCGTTGATGACAATAATGTTTTATTCACGAACACTCCTCTCGTTTTTATCCTTTTCTAAACATATGGTATCTGAATTTTATTATTGACTATAAATTCCTAGATGGTCCACCATATGCAGTGTGGACATACTTTTACCCTTCGTTATATGGTTTGTTTGTTGTGATCTCTTATTTGTTAAAGTTTTTAAAAGCTTGATCTATACATGGTTTGATCTGAATGCATGCTGTTCACATTTATTGTACATCGTAGGAGTATAACTGACAATACATAAGATATTCATGTCCAATAAAGCCACCACATTACATGTTATGTCATATATTTAAAAATTATGATATTAGAAAAAAGATTTGTGATACTATTATTTTTATGTCACAAATAAATGTGTAATATTTATACAAAGTAAATTTTGTAAGATGATATTTTATGAATATTCTAAAAAAAAAAAAAGCGGTCGTATTATTAAACCTACATTATCAGCTAATTATAGCTGGCCCTTCAGAAAAAAGAAAAGGATGTTACTGATCGCATCAGATTCCATATCTGATAAACTTAGTAGGCCCACTATATAGACGTAATAGGATTGGGAAAATTGACAGGGGTTAGAAAACAGAGGCGATCCAAAAATTAATACCAAGCTTTGGACCTGAAGTCAAGATTCTTTGAATAATTATGGTGTTAATTTTGACTTGGTACGACTTTTCAAGAGATCTCATTCACTTGCACCATTTTAGTGTGTAAATTAAGGTTAGTATAACTCAATCTACAAAAATAGCGTCCCTTCTATTCACTCCCAATCATCCACGTCGTTTTTCAATTTAATTATTGTAAAAAATACTCATTTTGTTTTGTTAAGACAGTTCGATCTTCATTTAAATGCCAATTGACAAATCGGAACGAGTTCAATTTTATTATTATTATTATTATTATTATTATTATTTTGCTGTAAAATGTCTCCTTGCTTAATATATTGGACTTATTTGAGTGCAGGAAGGATACATGGTACAAAAATCCACGTGTGAGCCACTCCCAAGAAACAAGCTCCTAAGTCCAGTAATTTTTCACGAGGGCCGTTTTGTGCAAAGGCCAACCCCAGTAGTCGCCCTCTTGACTTTCTTGTGGTTCCCAATTGGGATTATTCTCTCCATTCTAAGAGTCTACCTTAACATCCCTCTCCCAGAGAGACTCGCCTGGTACAACTACAAACTCTTGGGAATCAAGGTGGTCGTTAAAGGAAACCCTCCGCCGGCCCCAAAGAAGGGCCAGAGCGGCGTCCTCTTCGTCTGTAACCATCGCACGGTCCTCGATCCCGTGGTCACCGCCGTCGCCCTTGGGAGAAAAATAAGCTGCGTGACATACAGCATAAGCAAGTTCACAGAGATCATCTCTCCTATCAAGGCTGTGGCATTGTCTAGGGAGAGAGAGAAAGACGCGGCCAACATCAAACGCCTTCTCGAAGAAGGGGACTTGGTAATTTGCCCTGAAGGTACTACTTGTAGAGAGCCTTTTCTTCTCAGATTCAGTGCTCTTTTTGCGGAGTTAACCGATAGAATTGTCCCTGTGGCGATCAATACCAAGCAAACTGTTTTCTACGGCACTACTGTTCGTGGGCACAAACTTTTGGACCCTTACTTTGTGTTCATGAATCCGATGCCAACTTATGAGATTACTTTCCTGAATCAATTGCCTACGGAGTTGACATGCAAAGGAGGTAAATCAGCTATTGAAGTAGCCAACTATATTCAAAGGGTTTTGGCTGGGGCTTTGGGTTTTGAGTGCACCAATTTGACTAGGAAGGATAAATACGCTATGCTTGCGGGAACAGATGGCAAAGTTCCGTCCAAGAAAGAGAAGGCCTAGATCAAATAACTAAGAAGTAATATTATTTAATTGAAATCCACTTGATAGATCGTCTCCCACTTTAATATAATATTATTGGTTTCCTTGTATTGTTCCAAAAGGGTACTTTCTGATCATAATCATAAGAAAGCAATAAGATGTATCTGTGCCATTGTTCATTGTCGAATCACGGTGTTTGTATATGTTTATCTTGGAAATAAAGTAGAGAATACTCTTATTTTTACCAAAATTTTATAATTGATTTCCGAAAACATTTTTAATCTCTACATTAAATTTGTTCCCGTCCAGAATCTGGGCTATTCACTCCATGGACACTGCAATGGAGTCCACTAACTGTTTGAGTTGAACTCTCAAAGGACAAACAATCAGTACTTTGCTCATTTTAGACTCAGGAATTAAATGAACTTTTTTGTGATTTTTGTTAACTTTCAAGTTTACCAAAAAGATGTCCAAATGATAGGATTTCACCCCTATTTATAGCCGTTGGGGTGTTACATGTGTCTAAATGACTAAATTAATCTATGTCATCTAGTATTAGCTGCTTTTACATGGACGTGTGATCTATTTACACGTATCTTTATATCAAATTTTTATCTTAATAGTTCGAATCTTTTGCCTCTTATTGCATTCTGACTTCTTATGATTTTTAGTCTAACGGGGTCGATTCTTTCTTTTTTACTACTTGTCTCAAAACGCTTTTTTTTTTTTTTTGTCGTTCGAATTACAAATTGCCCCCACAATTACATATTGCAAGAAGCTAATTTACCACATGGCCCCACAACGGTTAAGTTTGTCCTTCAACTAACTGTCATAATGTTACCCAAATATAATGGTACATAAATTTATACAACTCATATATTATCACATAGCTGCGCACCACGGCTACAATTTATCATTTTCTTTTATTTCTTCTTGAACGTGCGGAAGACAGTTGTTTATGTGCTAATGTTGGTTGTGGTTCTGCTACAGCCATCCAGCGTATGGCCATTCATCAAAAGTTCTGGGCTGTGGGCCGATTTAGGTGCCCAGTTTAAATGCAGCTTTTAATATCTTTGCTGGCACAGGAAGATCAACTAAATTCCAAGAGACAAATTCCGACCACCATATTTACCCGTAAAGTATTCCGATTGTTCAACTGAGGAAATATTTATTTTACCTCACGTTGTTCCGGCATCAGAACAACATTTGAGGGATTCTGACCTAAAGCGCAGAGATATTAAAAATATCTACACGTACGTAATAAAATGACATTTCAGTGATTTAGAACCCAAAAGTATGTAATTAATTGGTTAAATGAATTTTTGACGCATAGAACCTAATTCGCTATTGAAAAGCTTTATTCCTGTAACAAATTAATTATTATTCCTGATAACTGTGAACTTTCAGTCCATGATCCAGAATGAATCTTCATGATGTTCCACATAAAAATGTAGCATGGACCGATAAATTCCGCTTAATTAATGACTTTGCCAACCCTACGCTAGGCTGTTTACTATGAATGCGTCCTTTTGGATAAATAACTTCCACTCTTTTGTATTTAATAATCACTCAGGAAAAGTTAAAATTAACTACGCTATTGATACCAATTAAAGGTTATATTGAGTACTGAGTTCTTATTTTGATAATGTGTTACAGATGAAATTTTGGGTTTACGTGGTCCCTCTTAATGAGCTGGATCAGAAGATGTGGGCCAAGTTCTCCATTATATTGTAAGGAAATTGTAGGAAATGTAATTTTTTTAAAACTAATCGGAATAAATGAAAGGTTTTAAAAATATTTTTAGCAAATTGAAATGTTATAGTATGAATGATTTATTTACCTCCTTATTATACTATAAATATTTTTGTGCATACAATAAATAGATTTAAAGTGCAAATAATTTATTTATCTCTTTGCTTATAGTGTAGATAATTGTTATTTACATAATAAAAACTTATTTGCATTGTAAATCTGCTACTTAGTATAAATATTTTCAAAAACTGATATGTAATTTAAAAATTTTAAAATCTATTATTTCTCTCTTTTTTTTTTTTTTTTTTTTTTATATTGTATTGGATTGATCAACCTCAGGCCAATGTTATTTGTGGTTAAAGCGTTTCTAGTTGACAACTAGCTCATGGGGGTCCAATAAAAATTTAATATCATAGTTATTTGTTTTCCATTTTAGCAAATATGACGCCTTACTCCAAAATTGGGCACGTTTTTTCTAAAGGACCAAAATCGCATACTTAAGGAATATTTGGTACATTGTATTGTATTATATTATATTACATTGTATTTTGTATATTATATTATATACAAAAAATATAATGCAATATAATACAATACGGTGTGTTAAATAAGCCCTTAAGGTTTAAATTAGTAAAAGAAAATTACATACACGTTTAGCAGGATCGTTTCAATTGAGAATTACAATTGAACCAATAGAAAAAAAGATAAAGAAAATCTCTTGTTCAAACTAAAATTTATGGTTTAAAATAAGTTCAAATTGAACTTTTTTACAGCCAATCCAAATACTAGCTTAAACTGAGCAAATGGTTGTCCGTGTTATGCCACACTTTAAAAAAAAAAAATTCAATCTTTCCATGCTTAAAAAAAGTTATGTCATGCTACAGGTCACATTACTTTTTTTGAAATATTAAGTGTAGTTGTTTAAATCTTTTTATTTTTCTAGACCAATCAAATAGATCAAAATCAACATTCTTACAACTCTGAATTGCTCTTTCTCTCCCATCATCAAAATACTTTCTAGTGGCATAATTAGTTTCGAACATGAATGGCATTTAGTTTTAAAAGATGGATTTATGAAAATTCCGCAATTAGTAAATAATAGCATATGTTTTTAAAATATATAGTAGTTAGTACAAGAATAGCACCCAAGAGGGGGGTGAATTTGATTTTTAAGTACTTTTTACAATTATTGGAATTTTTTTTATATAATTACTCAAACAGCAAATGAACAAACAACTATAAATGCGTAGAACTAAAAAGATAAGGGAAAAGAGATGCAAATGCTATTTATAGTGGTTTGACAAAATGCTTACATCCGTTGTCACCGAGCAAGACCTTTACTTGACCTCTTTCACTATTTTGACCTTTTTTTCGATACATCACTCTAAGTGCAATCCAGTGACTTGTCTACCCCAAGCTCACCATGATTTTTTTATTATTCGCTAATTTTATGGAGATTGACTAACTAAAACAACCCCAAATTTCACTAAGGCTTTAAAAACCTAACGCACTACTTTTCCAAGTGTCTGAATATTTAAGCTCTCTTTTCATAGCTCCTAGAAAGATTTAGAATATAGTATGCAATATGCCAGGTGAAGATATAACAAAAAAAAAAAGAAAATTTAACAAGTTTCATTGAAGGATAATTGAAAAGTTTGTTGAACACTTAGAAAGTAATGCAAGGATGCTTATTGGTGTTCTTAGATGTCAAATGACTAAAAAATGAGGCTATTTATAGGCTAGAACACAAAACTAGCCGTTTATAGCCGTTTGAGGCACGCTTGCAATGGCGAGAAAACCAATTGCTAGATAGTTCGGTCGACTACTATATGTACCGCATGGTCGACCGAGCTGTTGCTCAAATGACCCATTCTAGGATGGTCTAGTTGACCGGATTACGCATACTCAAGTCGATAATGCTTATTAGTAAGCCTGATGCCATTTTCATTTGTTCAAAAATTTTGTTTTAAATTGTTTGCTTTATATATCAATTTTAAGTTTTTGAAATTTGATTTTATCTAGAACAACTTTTAATTGATTTTTCAAACATTTAAGCATTTTTTTTAAAAGATTTGATATTGAGATTAAAAACTTTTGAAAACAAGTTTAAAACTTAAAATCAATTTTTGAGCCAATTGAACTTGATAAAAAATATACTATGCTACAACATCATACAAGCTTAAAAATGAAAATAAAACCTATTCTTCATGCTTGTTGATGTCATTTCTTCCAACCTCACACTCTTAGTAAAATTAATCCATCTTATCTTTAGGTTTCTTTTGAGACTTGATGAATTTCTTCCAAGTATCTTGAGATGCGAGAAAAATACTGAATGGCTCTACACACTCAAGATAAATTATTAGCACTTAAGCAATTAATTGTTTATTGTTATCAAAACAAAATTAAACATTGCATTTGAAACCTTGAGGCTAACAATCACCCCCTTTTTATGACGACAAACAATCGATTGCTTTAAGTAAAATAAGGAAAGAAACTTAGAGTGAGTAATGAATTTTGCTCAGAGTTTTCTTTCCATATTACCTTAAGTTGTCCCTATCAAATGTAATGTAACTCTCCCTTAATGTTTGCAATCTTGAGGAAATTTGTTAGTAATTTACAAATAAAATATAATCAAAATTACCTTAATCTCAATCCAAATAAAATTTATAAAATTAATCTATAATAAAATTTAAACATAGCTCCCCTTATATCAAAAATGTTAGCTCTTCTATTTGAATGATAAGTAATGCAAAGCAATCAATCTATAATAAACATGGCTCCCATAAATAAAAAATGATAGCTCTCCATGTTTAAATGGAAAGTAATGCAAAGCAATCGATCTAAACTTTCTCCCCTTTTGACATCAACAAAAAGGAGCGACAAAAACAACTCATAGTCAAACATAAGACTAAAATGTCATAGAAGTATAGAAAGATCTATAATACAAATCCCAAGTTGGTCTTAAAAATAGAGACAAACTAAATATAAACATAAAACTGTCCAAAACATGAAAAAGAGATAAAGTGATAAAAACTAATCAAGATGGCGGCTATCCTTACATGTTGAAGTGCCAAGTTTATCGAGAATGCTACCCAAGTTGTTGTTGAACTGAGAAAATTGCTCATCAGTGTGAGCTCGGTAGGCAGCATATTGCTCATTAGTGTGAGCTCGATAGGCAATTAAATTTGACTCGAGGGTGTCGAGCCGCAATCTGCTAATAAAGAGACTAAGAGGAAGAGCTTGTAGGATAAGCTTATGGAGGTACTTCTTCTTCCATTACAAAATACTCTTATGCTTGAGCAAATTCTTGTTGTTTATCCTCGTCCACAGTAGGAGCCAAAACTCCTTTACTATACCAAATTTCATTTCTCAAAGTGCATCCCATTTTCTTAAGGGATGATTCAATGAAGTATAAATTGATATATTGTTCCTTTCTTTTAGGTTTTTCTAAGAAGTGAAATATCAAAGTACTAAAAAATATAAGTAAGCATCCATCCAAAAGGCAAAGCATTACCCAATTGATTACTAGCTACGTCATACATGAGATGGAGGATGATATGATAGACATTGACTTGAGTAACAGAAAAGAGGCAGTACAAAAGAGACATACCAACCTTGGTGAACTCATTTTTGTGACCCACTTTTGGAATGAAATTTGTGGAGATGATATGATGAAGAGCACGGCTTCGAATAGGTAGGTTTTGTGTAGGAGGTTTAAGAGCAAACTCTGTCTCAAAATCATTCATGAGATGCTGAAAGACAACAAGATTAGGAAAAGTGGCACAAAAAGCCTCTAAGGACCTAATAGGAAAGCCCTCATTTGGAATTTTTAAGCTAAGACTTAAGGATTCAGGTGTTAACTCAATTGTCTTTCCTTCTAAACATTTGAAAGATTGGCATTGAATTGGGCATATAAAATTCTAATAAGTCTAGGGTAAGCCCAATATCTAGACTCAACCATCGGCAACAATCCTTGAGGCTCAAATAAAACTTGGAATTTAATGATTGCATATCATTAGAAACAATAATCATTCCATCCACAATTGTCTTATGAACCATTCTTTCAGAATTATGTTAGCTAATAGGATTCAAGGTATTGGAAACATGGATTAACTTTGAGAAAAATTCTTCATTGTCGGTTGCTTGTCGTTTGCCCCTAGAAGATTCGCCATGCCTCATAATTGATGAACTTAAAAAGAAATGATAAGAAACCAAAATTTAGGTTTCAAAGTAATACCACAAAGAAATAGAGCAAAAATTCATATTTGTGCAGTAAGATAAAAGTTTTGAAGGATATTGGACTAGATTTAACACTAAAATTTCAAGAGGATTTGTCAAAACTATAAAGAGAAGCAATGAGAAGGTTTGGGAAAGAATTTTACACCTGCAAGGGTTTAAAAACAATAGATTGAAATGAGAAAAAGTGGTTGAAACCTCTTTAAAAGTTGCATCAAGTTACCGAAATTGGACTCCCGACAGCCTGGTCGATTGGACTATACGTCCGTCGATCGACTAGGGTTGCTGAAGATGCCATCCCTTAAGCTGAATAAATGCAATAGAAAAATTTGATTTTATAACATTTTAAATACACTTAAAAGATATTGAAAAAATAATAAATGTTTATAAACCAATTTGAATGCAAAATAAGCACAACAAAAAAATTATATAAAAACAAAGATAGAATTATACATCATACATACACTTTTGAGATAATCCTTAAATGAACATTAAAAATATTGAATTCAATGAAATACATTCAAAAATCACACAATATGGAATATTCCTAGAAAGCAAGTGTCTATGTGATAAAGAAATCAAACTTTCAAATTTAAGTCTAAAGCATCAAAGATGCCAAGTCCTCTTATAAGATATGAAAATCTTTCTAATGCAAAAGGCTTAGTAAAAATATCTACAAGTTGTTAATTGATATTAATAAATTCATGTAATGTCAATGTGATCATGCAAGAAATGGTGTCTAATTTCTATATGCTTAGTGCGTGAATGCAAAACTAGTTTTTTGGATAAGTTGATAGTACTAGTGTTATCACACATAATCGAGACATGCTTATAATGCAAACCTAGGTGCAAGAGTGTTTGCTTCATCCATAGGATTTGTGTAGAACAACTAACCAATGAAATATATTTGGCTTCTATGGTTGATAGAGCAACTAAGTTTTGTTTCATGCTAAATCAAGAGACTAGTGAGAAACCGAGGAAATGATATATTCCACTTGTGCTTTCCTATCAATTGTGCAACCAGTCCAATCAAGATTAGAATAACTTAATAAGACTATACATGTGCCTTTAAGATACAACAATCCTAAGTTCATAGTACCACTTAGATATCTAAAAGTATGCTTAACTGCACTAAGATGTGATTCTTTAGGATCTGCTTGAAAACGCCCACAAAGACTAATACTAAACATTGCATCCGATTTACTTGCAGTCAAATAAGCAAGGAACCAATCATTCCTTAATATTTTGTAATATCTATAGCCTTACCATTCTCATCCTTATCCAATTTTATTGACAAGCTCATTGGAGTTGGCACTGGCTTTAGATTTTCTATTTCAAATCTTTGTGGAGATCCCTTACATACTTTGCTTGGTTAATGAAGATGCCATCTTTAGTTTGTTTGATTTGCAATTCAAGGAAGAAGTTTAATTCTCCTATCATGCTCATTTAGAAAACTCTTCACATAAGGAAACATTAGTGGCACCCAAAATAAGGTCATCAACATAAATTTAAACAATAATCAAATCATCACCCTTCATTTTTTTAAAAAGAGGAGTATCCAGTTTTCCCATTGAAAATCTATTTTCAATAAAAAATTAACTTATCTATCATACTAAGATCAAGAAGCTTGTTTTAAAACATATAAAGCCTTTTTTAGTTTAAAACATAATCTAGATACTTAAGATCTTGAAAACCAAGTGGTTCAATGTAAAATTCTTTTAAAATGTATCCATTTAAAAATGAACTTTTGACATCCATTTTATGTGAACCTTTTATGGCAAGCAAAAAAGCAAATTACATTTTCTAATGGCTTCTAGATGAGCAACCAGTTTAAGGGTTTCTTCATAGTCGATAACTTCTTCTTGATTGAAATCAAGGGCCATTAATCTAGCCTTGTTTTGCACAATTATAGCTTGAAAGGCTTTCTAGAATTTTTTTCCTTTACGTTTTTTTTGTTTGCTTCCTTTTTGGTAGGACAATCCCGCCTTATATGACCGAGTTTCTTACAATCATAATATGTTACCTCATCTTTCTTTGATTTCTCACATTGAACTTCTCTTCATCTTGACCCTTTAATTCAGTTCACCTTCCGGTAGTACTTCTTGTATTTCTTTCCAAGCATAGCCATTTTTATGAAGTCCTTTGGATTTAGGCTTTCATCTTTATCTTCCTCATCATTTTTGTCTTTAGGAATGGATACCTTTAAGGTGATACCTTTGTTTTTCTTGTCTTCTTCTTCTTGATTTTGTCTCCTTGTAATTTCATAGGTCATGAGAAAACCAACCAATTCTTTAAGCAGTAAAGTAAATAAGTCTTTAGCTTCTTCTAATGTTGTTCTCTTGAAATACCATGATAGTAGTAAAGACCGAACCAATTTCCTTACTAGTTCACCATCTTTAAAAGTCCTACCAAGAGACTTCAAACCATTAACAATATCCATGAATCTAGTATACGTTTCATTGATAGTTTCATGCTCTTTCATCTTAAACATTTCATAATCATGCAAGAGATAATTTATCTTAGTTTCTTTGACTTGTTTGTCCCTTCATGAACAACCTCAATATGGACCATATCTCATGTGTGGATGTGCAAGATGTTATTCTATTAAATTCATTTCTATCTAATATCCAATAAAAAAAAAAGTTGATAACTTTAGCAAGATGTTATTCTATTAAATTCATTTCTATCTAATATCCAATAAAAAAAAGTTGATATCTTTAGCATTCAAAGATAATTTTTTTATTCTCTTCGGTATATTCTTTACTTTCTTTAGGAACTAAACTTTGTCTAAGTCTTTTATCGGTTTATGAGGACCATTTAGGACAATATCCCAAAGATCATAATCATTGGAAGGAGGTATTTATGGTAGAGGAAAAGTAATTATTTACATGATTTTTCACATTATTTATTTATTTATTATTCTATTTGAATAATTTTGATGCAAAATGACTAGGATGGCAGATTGAGATATTTTTGGTTTTTTTAATAAAGCTTAGATGCCCTAAATCTCTTTGAATCAGATTTGATCTGAATTAGAATCATTTTTTTTAATTTTTTTCTCACGTTTTTGCCTTTGGAGAAGCTGGATTTATCTACTTGATCTAGTATGACACAAGCAACAATCAAACACTAAGAAGCTATCAAATATGCGGACTTCTGATTAAGCAAATGGCATGGATGGAGCGCTGGGACTAGGAGAGTTGGGACGTTGGATGAAGTCATGGTATGTTGATTCTGTAGCTAAAAATGGATGCTCATGTGAATGCACTGCAACGAATTCCATGGGGGCTCTAGACTCATGGACTGCTTGGTTCTTGTGGGAGGTTCGATTAGATGGCTAAAAGAGCGCTATGTGGCATTCCTTTGATTTTTAATTTTTTTTTATTTCTTGTACATTTGAGGTCTATTTTTGCCCGTTTTCACGGCATTTTACTCCATTGTTCTTGCACATTTCAAATCTAAAATAATATAAACAAATTAAAATTAATTATTGTGCAAACTTAATTTTTACAATAATTTAAAAATATTTATTTTACAATAAAACACACAAAACAAAATAAAAATAAATAAAAACTTTTAAAATTAACAAACCTTAACAAAAATTATTTAAGACTTGGAAATATTTTTATAAATTACTAGAAATATTATAGAACATATTTACAAACTCCAAACTTATTTATAAATATTTTAAGACTTAAAATAAAATCATACAATATTATTTTTATGGTTTTGATTATTTTCAAACTAATTAATTATTAAAAACAAAAAAATGATTCTAAAAATTACTACAAAAATTATTAAACATAAAAATAGGCTAAAAACATATTTTTACACATATTTTTATACAAACACGCTAAAATATTAACTAACATACAAATGCTATAATTAAGGGATTTAACGAGAAATGTTAATGCAAAATAATGATACTTAGCCTTAAGAAATGTGCAATTTTACAGTTTTATCACGCCATCCAACTAGCTTATGGTGAGTCTCGAGGAATTACACTAACAAAACATAAAAACAGACTAAATTATTGATTTCTCAAAAGCTTGTGACCCTTTGTAGAATGTTCTTAGGGATTGTTTTAGAATCATGACTCAAAATAAAATGCAGATATTATTCAAGTTTATGGTTCATTTCAAGAGGATGTCTCATATTTAAGATAGATTTTCTCGTGTGCGTGTATGCAATTCTATCACTAATCATTGCATTCAAACTAGATAAATTTATATCAATATAAACTAATTTATTTTAACAAAATCTTATAAGTTTGTTTTTTCATTCCTTTCTTGAATAATATAGCATAACAATAAATTAAGAACCATTAGAAATTATTTGGTTTGTAATGTAAGGTTAGGGTAAAAAGGTTGAGGAAAGATAAGTTTGAAGCTTGATTCACCCATAAAGCATTTAAATTATTCTCAAACTCTTGAAAAACAAATTAATTCACAAGTAACAAACCCGAATATGAAGTAAACATTCACTTGTCATCCATTTTTTATTCATCTTTTTTTTTTCTTATTTTTTGAAGTTTTGATTTTTTTTTCAATTTACAAACATACAAAATAAAAAGATTTCCTTTCATAACCCTTTTGATCCTCCCATAACATTAGCATAACCTAAAATTATCCAAACCGATAACATGCCTTATGAGTGAAATGCAAAAAAAAAAAAAAAGGATATGAAATTATTAAAAAGGAAGGCTAAAAATTTATGGGTGATAAAAAATGAAACATTAAGTACAAGGGGTAACTAGAGATATAAAATTTATACAAGTTAGCTTAATAGGCTCAAACGATCCAAAAACTGCCTAAATTATGTCCTTAACTTAGTATTAACTAGGATTTTTCCTCAAGAGGGATTTAAACAAATTATAAGATTCTATAAATAAACTAGATTATATTAATATAAACAGTCTTTAAATTAGTATAATAAATCAAAGTTTAAGATTAAGTGCTCAAATTTTGGGAAAAATCAATCATAATATGAGGCTAACACAATAAATTAACATAAGCTTAAACAATATTTGAAGTTTATAACAAGCCATGATATAATCATATTTCTTCATCAGACAAGAGGCATATTAAGAAATATAAAAACAAAGAAAACAAATATTAACCAAACATTTTTTTAGTTTTTCAAATTTTTTGATTTTTTAAAATTTTTCAATTTTTAGTTTTTTTATGAGAGGCATAAAAAGGAATGAAATATGTTACAAACATGGTTAGAACATGTTTGAACATTGTCATCAATGTCTAACAAGATTAAGCAGAAAGAACAACAACATATATATAAATGAGCGGTTATTCAAAACACACAGAGAAAAATAAACATAATATAAACAAACATGTTATAGGTAAAACTGAAAGATTAAAGAGTTTAAAGAGAAAGAGCCAAATCTAGTTTGCACTTTTCACTGAGCTTTGAAGTTACCATGTCTGTCTTGGAGGTGATGACTTGTATTTTCTTAAGCAATTCCTCAACAATAGGAGCAGAGATAAAAAAATCTTTCTTCTTGACTTTACAAGAAAGTCTATTCCATAACATTATCTAGAAAAATTAAAATACTATCAAAGAAATTATTAGCATTAAGCACACCGATTGGTTTATTAAGAATGCCTAACTGACTCCAACTAGTAATGACAAACATTTCTTCTAGAATTCCTAGACCTTCTAGTAAAACAATGAAAACATTTGAGTAATGAGTCATAACTTTTATACGCTCAGGGATATTTTTGACTATTTTCTCAGCTCCTATTTGTTTCACCACAATGATTATCTTGAATAAGAAAATGAGGAATAATACTTAAGACTCCTCCTATTTTGGCTCCGGCTATTACAGTTCCTATTAAACTAAGACTACTCCCTCTATACACTAGGTTTATCTTTTTCTTAGCCAAGACTTGCCCTAACTAGAATGTAGCATTCAATTAGTCTATACCTTTTCCAAGATTCAAACCATAAAACACATAAATGTTTTGAAATTCAAAGATGACTAAGATGAGGACTCCATAATGGTTTCTTAAGAACTAAGACATTTTTTTTAATTTTATGTTTTTTTCATGACTTGAAATCTTTATTTACACTGCCCTGATTAAAATTCTAACTACAAATGAGATATAATACATGATTGAGGGTGATTAAAGACAAATGGACAGATGAAGATAGATGGATAGTTTGACACAACTGTAAACTTTTGAAAATTTTACCAAACAAGAACTATTCAACTTTTGAAAAATTAAATATTATTGTACAATAGAGTCTTTAAAAGTTAGATTCCCTAGATGCTCTTTTTCTACATAAAACTAAGGCTAAAGTCTGCAAATTGCTCCTCAAATATAACCACTATAATGGTCTGAAAGAGAATCTTAAAGGTCATCTAAGTTTTTTTTTTAGAAAATTCATCCTTAAAGAAATGTAATTTATCTTCTTTATTTACATACGTAAAACCTTTTCATTTACAATTAAGCTCACAATTTTGAGAAGAACACTTAGGACACAAAAATGCTATTGCCTGGGCTTGTTTTTTTAGCACACTAACTCGTATTCATCCCAGGTAGACCTTTATTTGTGACATTACTAGGATGAATTAGACCTTCTATATACACTTTTATATCAGTTGAAAGTTTAAAATGAGAATGCACCCACAGATGAGTGATTATGGCTCTGTATTTCTGCCTAATTTGTTTTTGAGAAAGGGAAGGAAAGTATTTCTTCAGGTGATCATATTTAGGATCCATGATGAAAGAGAGAAAAAGAGATTCTTAAGAGTAAATTGAGAGCTTTGAAAGAGATTTAAGTGCTTTGACTAGATTTGAGAGTTTTTAAGAGAGTATTAAGAAGATTTTGTAGGATTAATAGAGTAAAGTTGAAGAATTTTCAAGAAAAGCATTTGAAGATTGAAAAACTTTGAAGGTTTTTTGGAAATTTTCTCGGGAAAAGTTTGGATATCTAGAGAGAAGGCAGAGAAAAATTCTACAGCTTAAAGGGAGGAAAAAAATTTAGATGGAGAAAGAACTAAGAATTCTAAGTTTTGATGTATAGCAGATGGTTTTATAGACAAAGGATGCGGCACTATTTAAATATGTGTAAGAGTTATCTTGGTTGGACTGAACAGTAAATGGGCTAAGTGATCCAAAACAAATCTAAAAAGGTGAAAAACAACAACACTTAATTATTAAGAAAAAGAAAACATTTTTATGATTTTAAATTTTAAAATTTTTTAACTTTTTTTTATGTTTTTTATATTTTTTAAGAAAAATTCTAAAATCAGAAAAATTCATTTTAATCATTTTGCTAAAATGCATTTTTACAGGCTATTGTACCAACTAATCCTAACAACTTTAATTTCCATAACCTCAGCCACTTTAATGAATTTTTTAAATTATTTTTCTAAAATTTTGGAAAACATAGCAAATCGAAATATAACACACTAAAGCAAAGTTACAGAAATACAAAAATATGAAAACATAGAAATACAAAAATACAAACACAAAACATAATATAAGCATTAATCTATAATTGTAACTGGTGGAAAATTACTTGCCCTATAACTTTCTAGAAGATAACAATCCTGAAAACTTAAGTTGTCTGTTACTTCAAAAAATCTTTTGTAAAACTCTTCTTCATCTATGAGTTCATATATAAGTTCATCCAGAGGTTCTTCCACAAATTCATTGTCAAGTTCATCTTCAAAGACTTTATTTCCAAAATTAGGTTTCCAAATGTTACTCTCTTTGAAAATTGAATTTTCAACATCAAAAGTTTCATCAATTAAAACATGCATAGGATGGTTTTCAACTTTTGATATGAAATTTGAATCATAGGTATTGACCAAATCAGCTAAGGGTTCGAATAGCTCAACAAATGTTCCACAAGTACTTGCCTCAAGAAAATTCATTTCACACTTGCTAGCAGGAGATTACGACATGTTAAAAACGCTGAATTCTGAGCTTATATTTCCAAAAAGACAATTTTAGAACCCCATTTCTATAGTTAGTCAAAGCATTGGAAGTTGTAAGAAATGGACGACCTAAAATGATAGAAATCTAAACATTTAAATTGGCAACTGGTTATGTATGCAAAACAATAAAGTCTACTAGGTAGTAAACTTTATTAATTTAAACTAACATATCCTTAACAACTCCTTTTGAAATTTTTATAGAATGATCAGCTAACTAAAGAGTGATAGATGTTGGCTTAAGTTCACCTAAACCTAATTGTTGGTAAAAGGAATAAGGCAAAAGGTTAATACTAGCAACAAGATCTAACAATGCATGTTGAATTTGAGTGTTCCCTATGATGCAAGAAATTGTGGGACAATCTGGATCTTTGAACTTGGTGAATCATATTAAATGATGGAACTAACAGTCTCAACTAAAAATATAGCCTTAGTCACATATGCTTTCATTTAATTGTGCATAGATCTTTCAAAAATTTAGCACAAGATGGAACTTGTTTGATTGCATCTAAAAGTGGAATGTTAATTTTGATTGCATCTAAAAATTTAGCACAAGTGGAATGTTAATTTGCCTTTATCTTGAATATAAAGAGATGAAGTTTACTTAGAAATAGACTCTTTAATTTCATGAATATCTGGTGAAGTGCAAGTATTGTGAACTTCCTGTTTCTCAATGAGCTTTTTAAGCTTGCATGAATGATTGCGAAGTGTCTTTAAGAATTTTGACTCATAAAAAAATATTTTCAGAAGGTGGAAAATTTTGAGGATGCTTTTGGAAATTTTGTGGATTTGGTGAAAATTGTAGATTTTGAGATTGTTGTAGAAATGGTGAACGATTTTGAGAATTTTGAGATAGAAATGGAAGTAGTGGTTGAAATTGCTATTGTGGTTGATCATTTCTCCAACTGAAATTCGAATAATTTCTCCATTGTGGATTGTGTGTGTTAGAATGTAGAGATGCAAATGGCTCCTTAACTGGATCGAATTGATTTATGTGTTTCACCTGTTCATGGAACTCTTCCTTAAAAATGAGGCATTTATAAGTTGAGTGTCTTAGAGTTTAACAAACACTACATAGAGTTTCAATTTTGTTTCTGCATTCCATGTCTTCAATCTTTTTAGTCAAACATGCTATCATAGCATTTAGATCATTTCCTGACTAAGTTAATAAACACTGCTTTAAGCATTAGCAAGATTAGACCTAATTGAGCCTTTAGAATTACCATGTTGCTAGTATTGAGAGTTATAAGCTAGGTTGTCTAGAAAATCTAATGCTTTATCAAGTTCTTTATCAAGGAATTTTCCATTACACTGTTTCAATGAATTGACGAGTTCTAGGAGTTAAACGTTCATAAAAGAAACTTATGTAATATCATTTTTCAAACCGTGATGTAGGCAAGAGTTCAACAAATCCTTAAAACGTTCCCAACAATGAAAATAGATTTCCTTTGTATTTTGAGAAAAATTTGAATTTGCCTCTTCAAAGCATTAGATTTATGAGTTAGAAAGAATTTCTTCTAAAACTCAGTTTGCATTTCTTGCCATGTGCCAATTGATCATGGTTTTAAAGAAGTGACTAAGTTTGAGCTTTATCTTTCAGATAGAAAGGGAAAAGCTTAAGTTTAACAACTTTGTTTGAAACATTTTGATCAGTGAAAGTGGCACAAACATCTTCAGACTCTCTAACATGCAAGTAGGAATTCTCAGATTCTAAACCATGAAAAGTTGAAAGCAAATTAATTATTCCTTGCTTAAACCAAAATTATGAGCATTAAGAGGAAAAATGAGACACGATGGAGTGGATTCATGAGCTGGTTGCAAATAATCATGTATTGAACGAACAATAGGATTAGTGATTTTTTGATTCACTACATTATCATTATTGAAATTTTCATCATCAACCATTTTGTTTAAATATGAACATGCAACAAAAAAAAAAAAGGTGGTGCAACAGGTCCTAGACTTTTCCTAACTATATGACAAGATTTTGATGTACGAGATTAAGCATGCATGTAAAACTAAAATAATTACCAAAAGAAAAAGAAACAAGAACTTACTATGCATGAATAATAATAATACTAACCTACAAAAGACATGAATAGTAACTTTTTTGGCTATTTTGTGTTTTTTGTTTTTTATTTTGATTTTTGGCACCTACAAAATAAAGAAAATTAACAACAAAAAATATTATTAGGAATATTAACAGGATGAGGTGGTATGGCCATCCCTTAAAGAAAGAGAAAAAGAAAAAATATAAATGCTGAAAAAGTAAAAAGTAAAAAGCTAGATGTTAGATTAGATAGTCAGAAAGTTGGAAGTGTTGAGAATATAAAAGTTAGATGTTAGAAAGCTAGAAAGAAAAATAAAATTGCAGAAAATAAAAAATATATATATACAATAATAATAAAGCTGTTTATCTAGCCATACATAATATAACATACTAATATATTATTCTTATGCCTATTCGTTTCTAGGCAACTGTGCCAAAAACTTGTTCGGGTCTAAAACTTAAGTCCGATATAACCTCAAATATAAGATTGTGCAAGTAATAATATTGGTGAATCCGAGGTTGATCTCATAGGGAAAAATATTGCAAAGGCCTAGTATATCAATTATATTATTTTTATTTGTTATCTAAAGAATTTTAGAATTAAAACTAATTTATTTACAATTTATTTATAATATTTACTCATTTTTTATATTTTCCATTTTTAGATTTTTTTTTGTAATTTTTTTTAATTACAATAACAAGAAACGATTTAAATTGGAATGGTAAATCAAATTTTAATATTAAGATATATTACTTAATTAAATGGAATATGGAACTTTAATACTAAGTTAGAAAAAACAATAATTATAACAATGCTAAGGATTAAAGGTTCTATTCCTGCAATTAACTTAAACATGTTTTAGTTTTTTTAAGATTATTTATTGCAATGGTTTAAGCATGTAATACATCATCTTTTGTCTACAATAAATTGAGTTACTAAGAATTTAATATATCAGTTCATGTCTATAATACTTCAAAAACTCATTCTTAATAAATAAGTATGATTTCAAAATTAACAAACTAAAATTACCAACAAAAGTAAAGTTAAGCATTTACCATATCATTTCCTATTTGTGAATAATCAAAGTGCTCCGAAGCATTACCCGTACCAGCCTACGTCTATGATGAATCAAAACTTAATTTTGCAAGAGTTTTAGCTAAGTAAACATGAAAAACATAAGTTTTCTAAAAATGATTTTGACATTATATATAACTGGTTAGAAAACTTTGAAAAACTAAAAATATTCAACTTAATTCTACCAAAATTTCCCCCTCTCTTTTCATTTAAAAATAAATTAGAAAGACATTGTAAAAGTGAAAAAAAGAAAAAAAATACATAATTTTACTACGAATAACTATTTACAACATAAAATATGGAGAAAAGGGTGAAAATATATTGGAAAGGGGGGTAGTTATAGTAGAAGAATGATAACTATTTACATTATTTTTTTTGCATTTTTATTCATTTATTTTTTTAATATTTTATATGGATAATTTTGATGCAAAATGACTAGGATGGCGAATTGAGAGATTTTGAGATTTTTTGAACAAAGATTAGCCACCCCAAATCTCTTTGAATAAGATTTGATTTGATTTAAAATTATTTTTTTAATTTTTTTGGTTTTTTTTCTTACGTTTCTACCTTTGGAGAAGCTAAATTTATCTTCTTGATTTAGTGCGACGCGAGGAACGATCAGATGTAGAGAAGCTATCAGATGCGTGGACCTCTAACTGAGCAAACAGCACTGATAGAGCGCTAGGAATGGGAAAGTTGGGATGCTAGATGAAGTCTTGGTATGTTGATCCAATGGTGGAGAAAGGATGCTCACGTGCGTGCACCGTAGCAAATTCCAAGGGGGTTTTGGACATATGAATGGCTAGAATCTCATGAGTGGTTCAATCGTACGGCTGATCCAGCGCCACATGGCATTCTTTTGTTTTTTAAATCTTTTTTTTTTATTTCTTGTGCATTTGAGGTTTATTTTTGCCTCTTTATGCACCATTTGGTTTTGTTTTTCTTGTAGATTTTAAATTTAAAATAATATAAATAAAATAAAATTAATTATTGTACAAACTAATTTTTGTAATAATTTAAAAATATTTATTTTATAATAAAACACACAAAACACATAGAAAATAAATAAAAATTTTAAAATTGACAAACCTTAGCAGAAATATTGTTGAAGACTTGAGAATATTTTTATAAATTATTCAAAACTTATTTAAAAACATTTTAAGACTCAAAATAAAATCACAAAACATTATTTTTTAGGTTTTAATTATTTTCAAACCAATTCATAGAAATGATTCTAAAAATTAATAAAAATATTATTAAACATAAAAACACACTAAATGTAGTGCCCTCATGGACATAACATGAATTATTAACTTTTATAGTTATTTCTTAATTTTTTTTACTAATTAATTGTATCCTCATATGAATATATGAAACAATTAGTTTATTTCTAAATATATACTACTTAGATTTCGTATGATCGCAACTTTCAATCAAATTCAATATTTAATTACCTTGAAAGGCTTTCCTCATTGGTAAGCCTGATGGAAGACCTAAGGTGTTCAACTAACTGACTGCCTACTACAATAAGTAGTCTTAATATATATATAACATGTAATGAAATTACAACAAATAAATTATTACAAACCAAAGTTTGACGATCCAACAACATAACATCAAAATCATGAGAGTAGTAAAAATGCAACAATTAAATAAGTCTCGTAATGTGCAGAAATAAATTTAACATAGCATTATTGTTATTTTATATCATAACATGACTCTGTGTTCAAACATCACATTCCTTGCACATGCATCCATCTGTCCATCTGTCATTCAGCTATAGATGTAGCCTTACCCTTATCTGCTACATGATACAACTTAAGTAAGCATTGAGCTTAGAAAGTACATATGAGATCTCACAAAAAGTTCCAAAATCTTTAAACATAAACATGAGTTGTTGTATCTTTGATATAATCATTATAGTCCATAAAGTACACTTCATAAGAATATATTTTTCCAAGTTTCTTTTATCCATATTGAAACAATTCTTTTTCTCATTTAGAATCCTGATGTGCACCATTAACATCATAATGGTGTGCCATCATGAGAGGGGAGAGGTAGATAATCCTAAACCAAATGTGACAAGTCTACCTTGGAGGACAGCATCATTATTTGGTATGCAATGCCTTAGGTATATGATACATATATGTACATTTAAATTTTTGAGAAAACATCTTATGCATCATAAAACAAACATTGAAAACATTCGTAAAAGACATTCTTCAAAACCATCAAAAAAGGGTTCTTTTGAAAGAGGAATGTATAAATATTAATAACATATCTCAAAACTTTTCACAATCCTTTTTCATGTTACAAGTAAGAAAATACTTACTTGGCTTGTAAAAAATTACTTAATCTCTAGCAAGTGGATGGTTTCCTCTACCTCTAATGGTTTAAGTACCTCTAAAGTCTTTAAGATTACAACATGATGACAAAAGAAATACTTTTAGTGTAAGAACATATTCCAAAAATTGCATACATCATCATGGCAATAAACAATACCATGCTTAATCACTTAGAAGGACATATGCAAATACACCACATTCAAGGTAGATTTACAAATTCAACAGTTAGTACTCAACAATTTTTCTAAAATCTTACAAAATTCCAATGACTATGAAATTTTTATATAATGTTCATAACAATCATACATGTTACAAGATTAAATTTCATAGCTTATTGATTATTGTAAGTACCATTTTCATATTTTTCAATACAATACAATGTTTTCGGAAAAACATCACAAGTAGCTTGTGTTCCATGAATTATTAAAAATCACAAAATATTCAAATAGTTCTAAATTTTTATAAAGCATATTAAACATACATAAACGTCACTAAATTTAATTTCATCATATTATGATTGCAGCAAGAATTTATTTCATATTTTTTAATTCATAGCACTGTTGTTGGAAAAATACTTTAGGCAGTCACTAATCAACAAATTTTGTATATTTAAACAAAATTCCAATAACTCTGAAATTTAAATACAAGGTTTCTAACATCTATACATGCTATTAGATTTATTTTTACCATGGTTGGATTACTATGAGTATTTTTTCTACACTTTTGAATTCACAAAACAAAACTATCATTGAAAATAGCCCATGAAAAGTCAATAATGAAGAAATTTTCTAAGTTCACACAAAATTCCAATTGATTTGAAATTTTAGCATACATCTATATTAACATTAGATTTATTTTCATTAAATTTGGATCAATCTAAGTATTTTTCTAACATTTTAAAATTTACAAAACGTTGCTAGAATTCTGCTAAGGCAAGTAAGTAGTGCACTTTCTAAGATTTTTTATCTAAATTTTTAATGTTCATATATAATCCAAATCTCGCAGACTATAACTAGATATATAATTCAACATTTATGAATTTTTTTTTTCATTAAACACATCATAAAACATCCTCAAATAATTTATCTAAGTTGAAGACAGTCTAAGAATAACAATAAGCAACATTTAGCATTAATTCTCAAATAAGTCAAAAATAGTACATTTGATTCTGAAACTCTTATAAGACATGCCAAACACCTATATGTACAATACTTAAAAAGAATTTTCATGAAATCTTCTTTTATACTTCTTGGAAAATCCTATAGTGTAGATTTTGTTGTGTAATAGCTTGTTTGTGGGAAAGTCCCGCATTGATTATGTATGAAATAGGCATGGGCCTTTGGCTTCTATAAATAGGCCATTCCCCCTCCTTTGTTATCCATCACAAAAAAAAATTCTCTCTTCACTCAAATTTGAGGAGGCTCTTTAACGAGGATATCCCAGTAGTAGGTGATTTTAATAGTCACAATAAAATTGTAAAATTTCTTTGCGTATAGTGAAGTGATTTGCTACTGTGGTGGCTCGAGGGTGTAGGCAAATTGTTGAACCTCCTAAATCCTTGTGTGTTCTTTCCTTTTTTTATTGCTTTATAATTTTGTATTTTGGCATTCTTTTCATTGGTCGTTAGTATTTAGTAACTAACTGTCAGGTTTATTTGTATTGTATATTCTTAGGGACTATTCACTTGTACGTATAATTCATGTATATGGTACTATTCACATAGGCATCATTGTTCACATGTATTGTACTATTTTCCTATATAGTATTGTTCATTTGTACCAAGATGAAGGAAAAAATCATTAGCAGAGATGTGACCTTTGATGAATCAACTATGTTGAAGAAGGTAACAAGTGAAGCTATTTTGACAAATTGTAGTCTACAATAGGTGGAGTATAAAAGGATAATGATTTTTCTAGATAATCAAGTAGAGCTTGGTAGAGACACTCTAATGGCTTAGGAGAAGCTAGATTAAGGAGATGTTCTGACCTAAGAACCACAATAGTAACAAGAATCAATTATAGTTAATAGGCCACGGCGACAAATTTGCAAACCTGCTTGATTTGTGGACATGGTGGCCTATGCACTTCTAGTTGTAGAAGATGATATTCCTTCCTCTTATTAAGAGGTACTTTGGAGCCTCAAAAAGTGAGAAGTGGAAAAGGATATGGATGAAGAGATGTAGTCTCTTCAGGAGAACAAGACCTAGAAGCTGGCACAACTACCGAAGGGTTAGAAGGCAATTGGTTGCAAATGGATATTTGCATAGAAAGAAGGATGTCCTGACAAGAATGACATTCGCTGCAAGGCAAGATTGGTGGCTAAGGGCTATGCTTAGAAGGAACGAATCAACTATAATGAGGTATTTTCTCTAGTTATGAAGCATTCCTCCATCAGAATTTCATTGGCCTTAATAGCATAGTTGAATTTGGAGCTAGCTCAACTAGATATGCAAACTACATTTTTACATGGTGATTTGGAAAAGGAAATCTACATGACTTGGCCAGAAGTTTTCAAGGTTGTTGGGAAAGGAAACTAGGTTCCAAATTGAACAAATTATTGTATGAATTGAAGCAATCTCTAAGGCAGTAGTACAAGTGATTTGATAAGTTTATGATGGCAGAAGTACATTAGAAGCAATATGGTCATTGTGTATACTTACGTAAGCTACAACATGGTGCTTCCATTTACTTCCTTTTGTACATTGATGATATACTAACTACATCGAAGAGCCAAGCAAAGATAGAAAAATTAAAGGCTCAGCTAAATCAAGAGTTCAAGATGAAGGATCTAGGTGAAGCCAAGAAGATTCTCAGGATCGAGATAAATCTAGATAGAATGAGAGGCAACCTATGTTTGACTTAGAAGCAATATTTGAGAAAGGTATTATAACATTTTGGAATAAATGAGAATGAAGAACCTATAAGCACCCCACTTGCTCCTCATTTGAAACTAAGTTCAAAATTATCTCCAAAGAATGTGATGAACGATAGTACATGGAAAAAGTTTATATGCAAATATGGTAGGTAGCTTGATATATACAATGGTTTGTATGAGGCCTGACATTTCTCAGGTAGTTAGATTTGTGAGCAAGTGCATGCATGATCCAACCAAAAGGCATTACAAAGCAGTGAAATGGATTCTACAATACATACAAAATACCACAGATGTTGGTTTAGTGTTTAAGCAGGATGATACACTAGGTTGATGTGTAGTTGGTGTTGGAAAAATAGTACATAGCAGAAATTAAAAACTTTTTTATACTTAAGTATTTTTCAAAACACAAGTTTGATACACTATATGCATAAATTAACCAGATCTTACTGAAGAGCTCACGTAATCTATGAAGAGAAGGGTGTTCCAGAAGAGCCTCAACCAATTGGTCTTTTTCTCTACTCTCTATCCACAAATGGAGTGCATGTAGGTGCACAACAAATAGCTTTTCCCCGGTGACTCTGTTAGACATGTGTGCCCTAACGAGTAAAAATGTAATATGTTTTTAGAGACATTTTTATCAATAAAGGATTTATTTATTATTTATATACCAAATCTTGTTCTATTTACATTCATATTTGTTGAATATATGATAAGCAAATAAAAGTCTGAGACTATTGGTCTAAAACTTTAAGAATTGTGCATATGATGGATAGATTATGCGGAAGACATGATTCTTAAGGTGAAGGTCTAAATCATAAGATCCACAATCGAGGGAATAGAGTTGAGCGTTTTATTCATGCAAAGATTGTTATGTTGTCTATATTTCTAATGAGAGATGGTTTTTCTTGACCATCAAAGGTGGACTTCACGAATAAAAATATTGGCACATTGTCATAGGTGATGATGTATTAGATCAGGACATAAAGTGAATTGATTTAGATTAATAATTATGTCGCTGTAATCGATTTACTTTAAACAATCATATATGTTGTATATTAATCTTGAGATAAATAGTGAGCTTGTTGCCTTGACTCATGTTTTTTGATGTACCAAAGGTTGACATCCACATTTTAAAAGTGGTACGCATGTCGGTATCTTAGAGGCATGACTCTCGATAACGTAGACACGTTATTCATAGATATGAAAGCCATAGCTTCTCATCAGGAATTGTTAATATCCTCTTGTATGCATTATCCTACAATTAAAAAACTAGAACGCTCAACCATTTGGATACATAGGTGTAACCAAATGGTATATCATCTTTGGATGGTAAGTTTTTTAATGGTGAGATAATGGAATGTAAAAGAAAAATAATCAGAAAGGTAAGATAGAATTTATCCTTAAGCCGATTATGGATAATTCTATGAGGATACGATACATTATGATATGTCTTGGAGACTTAGCTACACGGGCTTGGTAATTCTATATAATTCGAGAGTGTAGCTCTAAACTTTTAGTAGAGTAGCATTAGAGCTGATAATTATGAAATGTACATATGTGATATTGGGTTTCATGATTATTGGGAGCTTGAACTATATAGGTCAATTAGGTCGCCTTTGCTAGCTCATAAAAATTTTGTAACGATACGACGTGCTTTTCTAATAATTGGTGACTTGTATCAAATTATTCGATTGGCTAAAAATTCAATAGGGTCAGATAATTCATGTTTGTTTTTTGGTTGAATTAATTTTGTAAAAATTAATTCAAGATAAACTTGTTCAATTATGTAGATAAGATAATTTATGTTTATTTATCAGTTGGATTAATTTTGAATTAATTCAAGATAAACTTGCTAAATTATCAGGAATATTTATTTTTCTAAAGATTATCTAGAGATGACTTTTTAACCAAATAACTTCTCTATTGGGTTATTTCAATTAAAACTGAGGCTTTATTCTAAGAATCTCAGGTAGAAAATAAAGATTTAGAGGGATCCTTTATTGTAAGTTTGGTAGGCCGATCTTTAAGTTTGGCTTGCCGATGAAGCAAGTTCGACAGGCTTGCCAATCAAGCAATAAATAAATCACGAGTTTTCATGCAAATTTTATCAGATATTGTTCTTGATTTGATTATGATTCAAATTTTTGAGGCCTTATCGGATAAAGATTGACTCCTGGGCCCAATCTCTATAAATAGGGAGTGAGTCTCATAGTTAATTAGATCAATTGCGACATTAAGAGTGAGACTCTACAGGTGAGACTCTGTAACTCCCTAAGTGCTATTGTTTACATGTCACGAACTATAGCTTAGGGTTTCCTCAATTGGTTGGAAGGAGAGTCATCAAGAAAAGGCTGAAAAATGTGCATCCATATGCACTCTAATCATGGATAGAGAATAGCAAAGAAGGCTAGTTGGTTGAGGCTCTTCTAGAACGTTTTACTCTTCATGGATTGCAGGAGCTTTTATGCATTTGCGAGGTGAGTAAGATCCGATTAATTTATGCATATAGCATGTCAAACTTGTGTTTTAGAAAAAAGTTTAGCATGAAAATTTTAAAATACGTTGCATACTATTTTTCTAAGAATTGGTATCAGAGACATAGTTTTTACATAAAATTGCAAGTTTGTGATCATGCTATACGTATAAATTATGTAATCTTGATCTCTCCTATACTTGAATATCGATTTTTTAGAAAGTTGGCACTATAGGGTTTCTATATATTTATATGTTGTCTTGGATTATATGATAAATGTTTATTAATTAATTATGGTTGATTAAATTATTATTTAATTATTTATTAATTAATTAATTTATGCCGGTTATGATTCCTTAGAGTAGAATATGTATCTAAGTTTTTTATGTAATTGGAAGGCGGACTATTATCTTCATCTAGGATTTATTATTTAATTTTAAATTTGTAAGAATTTTATAATTAAATAATTATTTAGAGAAGATAGATCTAGAAAATGGATGATAGCATTCTTAGGTATTTCCTGAGTCTCTAATTTTATGTTTTTGAATTGTTAAAAATAAAATTGATAAATTACATTAAAAGATGTATTTTCTGGATGTTGTGATTTTTGCTCATTCGGTAGGCCAAACCCTTAAATCTGGTAGGCTAAAGGTTGCAAATTGGTAGGCCGAACATTAAGATTGGTAGGCCATCAGCAGGGCAGAAATCTAGTAGCTTTAACAGCAGGCTGAACTGTCATGATCAATACACCGACCTGAAAAGATCGGCAAGTCAATGGATCATGACTAGTAGGTCGATTACATAGATGGGTATACTCGCAAAGAGTTGTGAATTTTTTAGAAAAGGTGTTTTTTTTAATGCAGTTTTGATTTTATTTTTGAGACAATTCTAAAAAATGTTAAAATTGGATATGACCAAAAAGATGGATTTTTTGATCTATGTAGGATTGAAGACTTGAAGATGGAAGTTACATGAAGATGGATACAATTTGAAGATTCAAGTTTGAAGAACTAATTATATGTTTCGATTATTCTCTTGTAATCTTTGTTTTCCTTTCACTAGGGTAGAACCAAAATATTACGGTTATTTATTACTATTTTTTTTATAGCTTTACATGATTGCTTTGCTTGTCCACATTATAATATGATTTGCCATGTATGTTGATAACATGTCATATATAATAGGGAGCGTTGCTCATTAAAAATTGTTCATGTATGTTTACAAAATAAACCCTTGATTTCGAAAGAATGAGTGGGAGAAGGTTTTTGAAGAGAGGACCTACGGCCTCCATCGTTGGTCCACAATTAGCACATGGTGGTTCCAACCCTAGGAAGGGACTTCATCATGTACTGGGTTGAATCTTCGAAAGGATAATGTATTTTAGCATGATTTATTATTGCATACCTCTAGGTGGTGATTATAAATCATGGACAAAATATTGAAATGACGGTTATACACTCATGTTGGCTTTATTATTAACCTCCCTTCGGAGCTCTGTTAATAAAATTGATGGCCAAAGAAACGATTATTAATATATGCTAGATCATGTGGGTCTTGGATGGCATATATTAATCAAGAGGGGATCCTTGTTCCTGATTGAATTTGGCAAGACTCTCCTAGGAGCTTGTTGAATTATGAGTTAGGAATTATCATTGTAAGGTTGTGATATCTTCAGGGTTTTGACACATAAACACATTTGCATGTTTTAAATGATTGTGTTTTCTTACTAATTATGTTTGCTTATGTTTGGTATATTAATCTTTATTATAGATTAAAAATGTCTAAAGACGCTTTATCATCGCTACTTGACAAAAATGAATTAACTAATGAGAACTATAATGATTGGAAAGGGAACCTAAACATCATCCTAACCTTTGAGCAACTCAAATTTGTGCTGACAACTACGTGCCCTCCTGAACCTAAAGGAGATTCGACTAATGAACAAATCCAAGCGTATGATCACTAGAAAGATGCTAATGATCAAGCCTGCTACTATGTTATAACCAGCATGAATAACATGCTATAGGCTCAACATGAGAATTATGACACTACTAGGCAGATCTTGGATAATCTAGAAGCCATGTTTTAAGGCTAGGCCTTAACAAAATGGCAAAGGGCACTTTGGAAATGCTTGAACCGTAAGCAAAGACCTGGGACGTCTGTAAAGTAGCATTTGATGTTGGTCATGGGTTACCTGACTGAGGCTCAGACCAATGGAGTTGACATCGATGCTGAAACTCAATGACTATGGTCTTTGTGACTCTGTCTAAGGAGTTCATTCCATTTAAAAGCTACATTTAATTTGAGTAATAGATGAGATAGACCTTAACATAATTGATGAAATAGTTATAGGAGTTTGAACTACTGATTAGGGAGTCTCCTGCTGGTGGCGAGGCTAACTTAGCGGCTACTTCTAGTTCCAATCCCAACCTAGGGAATGGAAAGAACCAACGGGTCAAGAACGGGAAGTCTTTTATTCTTACAAACAGCAAGAACAAGAAGAAAAAGAAGAACTTGAAGAAGCTAAAGTGCTTCTCCTCCGAGAAGGTCAGACACATTAATAAGAATTGCAAGGACTTCCTTTCACGAGGAGGTAGGCATGATCTTCTATATTTAGAAACTTTTTTGTTTGAGGAATCCACTGACATTTAGGTCATAGATTCTAGAGCAACTAATCATGTTTGTGTTTCTCTACTGGGGTTCAATGATGTAACACCCAGGCATTTTACGTACATTAAAAATGCAATAAGTTAAGGATTATGTTAAGACAAAAATATAGTTTAAGAAAAAAAATATTGTATAATAATATAAAAAATTATGCAGTATTAGAATAATACAGTGTAAGAAAGTATACTGATAAAGTTATGCAGTATAAAAATTACACTACAAAAGTAACGTAGTGTAGGAATTGGACTATTTAAGTTAAAGTAGTATAGGAATAATATTGTTTGGAAAGTACGGATGAATAAGAAATGCTGTAACAGTATAGAGAATGTATCGGCAGTATAAGAAAAATATTGTCATTATAAATCTGGATTGAACAAAGTTAGATAATATTGGAATTTCATTATGTGATGGATGAAAATAAGTATGAGAGGTTATGAGACCTCATGAACTGTATGGAAAAGAATACTAACAGTATAGGAAAAATACTGTTAGTATAAACTTTGACTACATAAAAAGTTAATGGGACACCTTGAAAGTTTTGATTGGGCCACCCCACCCACTAATGTGGCCTAATCACATTTGGCCACCCAAGGTAATCTAATTGATTACCAAGGTGATGACTCAACACCTTTTTTTATAAAAAAAAGAAAGAAAAGAAAAAGGAAAAAGAAAAAGTGTGAATACATTAATGATATATGAGACCAAACTTGGTTTCCACGATGGGAAAAAAAAAAAGAAGAGAAAGTAAGAAGAAGGAAAGAAAGGAAAGAAAGAAAGAAGGAAAAAAATGTTTCATTTTTCCCCTCCAAAAACCATCCCCTCCATGAAAGTTTCTTCAAGAAATTTCAATGAATTCTAATGCAAGGAACCAGGAGCAAGTGCTCTTAAGAAGAGTAGGGAGTTTTAAGGTAAAACTCAAAACTTTTCCCTATTGTATACTTTTGTTCAAGTTTTGATGAAATTTTTATGATGAGGTATGGGATTGATATCAAGAGGACTTTGAAGGATTTCAAGCAATGAAAAGGAAGGACAAGCCCTAGCAAGGATTAGGTAAAATCTTAGCCTTGTTAATTAAGTTAAAGTTTATTGTTCAATATGCATATTATGTGTTTGATGAAATGTTTTGACATAAGGCATGTAATATGGACATTAAGGCATGGTTATTTTATGTTATATGATGATGCTGATGATGATAGAAAGAAGAAGTAATGGTTTTGATGAAATTTAAAAATGGACAAAATTGCAAAGAAAAAAGCAATTCTCGGCAGATTTAGAAATTAGCCAAAAAGTCCCTATAAATGATGGAATTTCAAGAAAGTTAAAACACAAAAGTTGTAGAATGCATTGAAACTAATAAAACATTATGGACAGTTTCTCAAAATTCTACCCGGTTTAGAAGTTATGAATTTTACTAAATTTTGGGCATAAAATTTTGTAAAATGAAAATGTTATGAAAAGTTTAGAATTCGACCATGATGCTTTTGTAAGTTTTATTCCTTATGACAAACTGAGTGTTTTGGTATAAAGTGGTCATTTTTGGCTCCGAGGGCAAAAATGTAAATATTTTTGTATTTCGGGCCAAAACTATAAAATTGTGTGAAAAATGGGTTTTCACTAGGAAACGTTGGTTTCCTACACTATTGTAAGCTGTTAGTATCATATATGCTAAGTTTTTACAAAATTAAAGTTTAGTTAAGGGAAATAATGGAAGAAAAAGAGATTAAGGGTAAAATGGTCATTTTATGAAAAAGTCCAAAACAGACCTAAAACGTCCGATGTTGGAAAATACTCCTTCATAGGAATTTTTTCGTAACATGTAAGAAATGGAACATTAAAGTTACGCAATGGGTTTTATAAAGTTGCAGAAATTGACGAAAAACCCACCAAGGGTAAAATTGTCATTATCAAGGAAACGGCTAGAACGGAGTCGAACACTCCGATTTAGCATAATGTTCTTGTACCAAAAATGTTTCGTAATGCGTTAAGGTATTGAAACTGCCAGTGAGATGGTAATTTCACTAAGGGTCGCTTGAGAACAAAAGAGTGATAACCCGATAGGTTACGAAGTTATGTAAAAAGTACGGTAACCTGGTGGGTTATAAAGTTTAAAGCAATGGGACAAGGTAAAGAGAATGGTGGACTGATAATATACTAAGTTATGAAAAAAAAGGGAATGGATGTTTAATGTTTATGTTTATCATCAATCGAGTGGATTGATAATAAAGAAAGTTAATTAATAAGTCAGCTATTGTTCGATCAAGACATAGAAGCCGACTAATGAAAGAAAAAATAATGGAATAGAGAACGTTAGAGTGTAATGTAGGTAAGTGTCAAACTTCACCTACAACATGAAGTAAATAATTTTTAAATATTTATGTATACATTTATAAATGAGTTTGCAATTATTATCTAAGTTTCTTTTAAAGTATGTTTGCATTTATTATGCAAAACGTTTTAATGATTCAAAGCAAGATTTGCAATGAATTTGCAACTATAATGTTCAAAGTCTATTTGCATATTGATATGCATAATGTTTTTAAAAGTTCAAATTATGATTTTCAAAGTATTTAAAGTATGTTTTGCATTTGGTTAATGCATAATGTTCTATAGTTTAAGTTATAAGTTTTATGATTCATTTGTTATGCAATAAGTTATATTTGTTATGCAATAAGTTTTAGAATAAATGTTATGATTTGCAAAATGTGTTTATGTTTTATGTTTGATTTATTATGCAATAAGTTTTAGAGTATAAGATATGATTCGCAAAGGTGTTTGCATTTAATGTGATAGCATTGTTATGCTCACTAAAGTTAATAAGAAGGTAAAGTAAAGATAAAAAAGAAAGTTTCGTACCAACCTCCTTGATGTGAGGTACACAAGTGAAGTTAAAGTTTGACCTCCTAGATGTGAGGTATATGACCTCGGTGATCAATGGTCTAATGTCTTCCACAAGGAAAGCATCATGTTTATAATCTCATGATCAATGATGTTGGTATCAACACTAAAGTAAGATAAGGAAAGTTAGGGAACAAGGATAGAAAGTTAAAGTAAGATAAGGAAAGTTAAGGAGCAAGGATAGAAAGTTAAAGTAAGAAAAGAATATTCATAAGACATTTATAATTGAAAGTTCTTAATTGAGCATAAATGGAAACATGTATTTTAGTATTGCTTGTTTTCCTTGTTATGAAATATTTAAATGCTATAAAAAACATTCCGAGGAATGTTTATGTTAAGTGTTTATGAAAAACATTTTCATGTTTACAAGAAAATGTTTATAAATGACATATTATGACAAACGTTTTAGAAATACTTTATGAAAAACGTATTAAAAAAATGTTTATGAAAAACGTTTTAGAAATGTTCATGAAAAATGTCATGAGAGAAAGGTTTTTATGAGAAAAGTTTTTAAAGCATGTTTTAATGATTTGTAAGACTATGTTTGAACTGTTGGAAAAATAATACGCAGCGAAATTTTAAAAATTTTAAATCAGAGTATTTTCCAAAACACAAGTTTGACATGCTATATGTATAAATTAACTTAATCTTACTGACCTTGTATACGCCGAAAAGCTCCCGAAGTCTGTGTAGAGAAGTAACGTTCCAAAAGAGCCTCAACCAACTGGTCTTCTTTGCTATTCTCTATCCACGATCGGAGTGAGTGTGGGCTCACACGTACAGCTCTTCCTCAAGGTGACTCTCCTTCCAACCAATTGAGAGAACCCAAAGCTAGTGTTCGTGATTTGTGAACAAGAGCTCTCAGGGAGTTTCAGATTCTCACCAGTAGAGTATCACTCTTAATCTCTCTATTGATCTCTTTCTTGATCTATGAATAACTCATTAGACTCACTCCCTATTTATAGAGGTTGGGTCTAGGGTCATTCCTTATCAGATAAGGTCTCCAAAATTCAAAACAGAACCAAATTTGGGTCTATATCGGATAAGATA
>CAMOHE010050291.1:0-15223 GCA_946598075.1 Artocarpus hirsutus
GGTTGATGTAAGGAAAGATATGTTCCTATGAAAATGTGCCTAGTGCACTATTATGATGATGATAATGATGATGATGATGATATTTATGAAATGTTTTTAAGTTGTGAGAATTACAATGTACTTGCTAAGCATTAGCTTATTCAAGTTTTTTCATCATGTTGCAGATAAGGGTAAGAAAGTTATGAAGTAGGCGAAGGACAATGACAGGCGTGTGAGCTAGGAAAGAAGAATTGCAAATGGAAGAACGCCAAGGAAAGAGACTATAATGAAATAATTCATGATTTATGAATTTGAGTATGTTTATAATTTAAGGATAAGTTTTATAGATTTTGTGAATGTTGGTTTAATATATTTTATAAATTTTCTTCCGCATTTGAAGCTTTAAAACTTATTTTTAAAACAAATTGTCTTTTGTTCGGCCTGTCGACCATACTGGTTGGATTGCCGAATAATTTTGATCGGCATGCCGGTTGCCATGTATCGACCTGCCGATCTTGTTGATTTAAAAAAAAAAAAAATCCATTTTGCAAAGCCTTAGACGGCCTGCCGATGGGTGATCTTCGGCCTGCCGGCCGAGCTGTGTTCAAACAATTTTATCTTTTGTTTTCAAAGGTCAATTTAATTTTTAAATGATATTAGCAAACTATTTACAGAATGTTTATGGAAAAGTGAATTGTTATAATTAACTAATTATAATTTCTTGCGAATTGTATTTTTGTAAAAAAAAAAATGTAAGTAAAGATCCTGGGAATGCTTTTCCAAACTATGATTTCAAATGCATGTTATTAATTACAATAGTTTGCTCCAATTAATGTTTTGAAGAATGAATGTAATGATATCTGTGACGTCCGAAAAGGGGGCGCTACACTCAACCATTTGGATACATAGGTGTAACCGAATAGTATACTATCTTTCGATAGTAAGTATTCCATTGATGTGATAATGGAATGTAAGATAAAAATAATTAGGAAGGCAAAATGGAATTTATCCTTAAGTGGATTATGAATATCCTACAGGGGTATTACACATTATGATATGTCATGGACGGTTAGCTTACTTAAAGCTTCATAATTTGATATAGTTCAAGAGTACAGTTCTAAGCTTTTAATGGAGTAGCATTATAGTTGATAATTATAAAATATGTATTTGGGATATTGTATTTCATAATTATAGGATCTTGAATTATATATGTCGATTGGGTCCCTTTTACTAGCTCATAATAAATCCTATAATGATATGGTATGCTTTTCCTACATATTGATGATTTATGTTAAATTATTAGATTGATTGAAATTTGATAGGATCAGATCTAATAATTCATGTTAGCTTATCGGTTGAATTAATTTTATGCATTCATTCAAGATAAACATATTGAATTATTTAGATAATATTTTATTTTCTATGGGATTATCTAGACATAACTATTTTGATCAAATAACTTCTCTATTGGGTTATTTGAATTAAAACTAAGGCTCTGTCTAAGAATCTTAGGTGAAAAATAAGATATTCTTATGGTTCTAAGTTATCGTAAGTTCGGTAGGCCATTGAATCAGTTCGAACCACTAATGGAGTAAGTTTGGCAGGACAATGGAAAAGCTCAGCCTGTTGATTGTGTGATAATTTGTATACGTATTTTAGACACATTTTTAATCAGAAGTTGATCCAAATTCAAATTTTAAGGTTTTATCTTATAGAGCTTGCCCCCAGGTTTGACCATTATAAATAAGGATTGAGTTTCTCAGTTTTTTAGATGATTTGAGAAGCATAGAGTAAGTATTCTAGCTGGAGAAACTCTGAAACTCCATAAGAGTTCAACATCAAGAACCTTAACTCTAGATCTTTTCAAGTGGTTGAAAAGAGAGTCACTAGAGGAAAAGTTGTACGATATGTGACCACCAGCATTTCGATCGTAAATAGAGAATAGCAAAGAAGACCAGTTGGTTGAGGCTCTTTTGAAACATTCTTCTCTACTCGGATTTGAGTCTACTGTGGTATACAAAATAAGTTAGCAAGATATATCATTAATTTATGTATTTAGGATGTCAAAGTTGTGTTTTAAAAAATACTTTGACATAAAATTTTTAAAATTCAGCTGCATACTTGTTTTCCAATGCATATAACTCTTTGGTTAACACTCGATCCTCCCACCACACCAAAGCTTCCTAGGTTATTGTTCAGTTGGTTTTTCTATGTTGATGGGATTGGTTTTAATCGGAACCCCTGGAGTGATGGAATCACTCGCTAACTCTTCGAGTACCACTTTACTACAAGTCTTAAAGTCATTCATGTAACTTTCCTCAAAGAATGTTACATTCATTGAAGCCATGACTTTGTTTTCTTTTGAGTTATAGAAATAACCCCCTTTAGTCCCTTTTGGATATTGCATAAACACACAAATTTTTGAATGTGCTTCGAACTTGTTCGCTTTCTTATAGAGGATATGAGTAGGATATCTCATATACAAATATGGTTTAAGGATGTCTTCTTACCCATTCACAACTTGTGAGGGGTTTTATGAACGGATTTCGAAGGCACATTGTTCAAATGACGGCATAAGTTTTGTAGTGCAAATCCCCAAAAGGATAAAGGCAATGTCGAATAACTCATCATGGACCTAACTACGTCCAACAAAGTCTTATTCCTTCTCTCAACTATGTCATTTTGCTACGGAGTGCCCAGTGTAGTCAAATGGAAGAGGATCCCATTCTTTAATAAGCATCCCAAGAACTCATCAGAGAGGTATTCTCCACCTCGATTGAATCAAAGTGCCTTTATCGGTTTACCTAATTGCTACTCCACTTTAGCTTGAAACTCCCTAAACTTGTCAAAAGTTTTCTTTTTTTGATGCATTAGGTGGACATACCTACATCTTGAGTAATCATCAATAAACGTGATAAAGTACTCATACCCTTCACGTGCCTTGATGTTTATGGGACCACAAACATCACTATGCACAAGTTCTAGAACCCTTTGGCCTTATTGCCCTTAGACCTACATAGTCTTTTGGTCATTTTGCCCTTCAAAGAAGATTCAGATTGTGGCATAGATTCCACCTCTAAATTACTTAAAGGTCCATCCCTTACCATTCTTTAAATTATATTCAAGCTAATAAGACTTAATCGCAAAGACTAAATCTATATTAACCATATGCTAAGTGTTTTGTATTATGTGGGTGATGCATGATAAACCCCTTTTTAGTGATGAACATACCTCTTTATGATCACACTATGTATTGTATCTAAGTTTTACAATAGACGCATTACTATGGGTTTAAGAATTGAAATAGAAAAGTAAATGAAAATTTATCTAAAAAATTATTTTTTTTCACTAAAATCCTGCCTCATGAAACTTTAAAGTTTTATCACTAGCCCTAATTTTGGGCTATGACGAACAGGGTAACAGAGCATAGGTTTGAAAACTCAGGATGTCCCACTAGTCAAACTAGATAAAGCCTTTTTTTATCTTTTAGACTGTCATTGCATCCCCATTTTTATGACACTTTTAGCATATCAAATTTAGATTTTTAAGATGCCTTGTTGAAAAGAAAGGAGGCGGAATCCTATTCGAATTAATAACTTTAAAGATCAACCATTCGCACCACCTCATGAAAATGTTTTGATCCCTCCATCTGCAATGCCTCTAGAGAATACATTGAATCCACTCATGGCAAAATTTGAAGCCCTTAGAGGGATGCTAGCTTTTAGTGAGACGGCCCTAAAGTGTAGGAGGGCTACAAGTTTTTGCGATTTTACTAGATTGAATTCACCTAAATTTAACGGAATGGATGCATCACAAGTAGACGATAGTTGGATTAATGAAAAAAAGAGGAAGTTTTCGATTAATGGAGTTCCTATGGAATATAGGGCCATTTTCACAAGCAATTATTTAATTGCTATAGCTGAGAACTGATGGATAGTTGTTGTGCAGACACAAGATGCAGAGAATATGACATAGGAACAATGTGATAATTTTTTACGACAAAACTATGTCCATGAGCATAATAGGGCTAAAATGATGAGGCAACCAACTTAACTAAGGCAAGGAATCTCGAGAGTTGACAAGTACTACAAACAATTTGCTAGGTTGGCACAATACACTTTTGAGCTTGCAATAGATCCTATACTTAGAATATTGTAGTTTAAGTATGGCTTGAGACCCGACATCAAGGAAAAGTGGCAACCGTTAGGAATCCTTCTCTAGTGGATGTTGTCACCGCTCAAAATGCCGAGGCAGTTATTGTAGAGAATCAGGTGAGAAGGAATAGGGGTAAAGGAGATGATCGTAACATGACCAGGAGGAATCAAAACTAGTGGCAAGGAAAAGGATCCCAAAGTAATAGAAACAACAGTAAAGGTAATCGCTTTTTAAGAAGTGAATGTTATACCCCATATAATTGCCACCATTGTGATCAGCTAGGATATTTTAGGATGAATTGTCCAATTCTTGTACCAAGTTACCAGAATTCCCTGTTTTCTCTAAGAGGACCATAGGGTAGTTAGACAAGTTCTATGTCATTCCTGACCAATCATGCTAGGACCACCTAGTCTCAGACTCCTTCTTAAACATATACTTCTCCATTTCAATAGCCACAGTATAGACGATAATATCAGTCACAATTTTGGCCCCAAGGATCTGGATTTAGAGTAGGATATCAAACTCTACAAGCTTCAAGTACTCAAAAGGGCAAAGGCTAGTCTATAGGAGGACCTTAAAGGAAAAGAATGGCCAAAAAACCATGGGATGTTCCAAGAAGGAGGAATGAAGGGCGTTTATATAGTAGTGAAAAAACTATTATTCAAATATTTTAATAATATTTTTTTATATATTTTATTCTATTTTAATTTATTTTTTATTTTTTTTAATCTCTTTTTTTTCTTTTTTTACCACAAAATATTTAGCTAAACATGATTGAAATTGAAAATAAAAACATAACATTTAACAACATTTCAACTTAAGTGAATGAATTAGAGGGAGTGTTGATGAAGATCTTCAAGAAAATCCAAGCAAAAGACTTCTTGATCTCTCTCTTTTTCCTTCTTTTTTTCTCTATCTCTTGCTCAAAACTCTACATTTTTGCCTCTCAAATTCGTCTCTCATCTAAATTATAATATTGCTTACATATTATGAGGGTTTGAGTACAATAAAAATGAGTTCAGAGGTTAGTAAAAAATGAGCTTGGAGGCATGGGCCGCGTGGTAGGCTGCGCAACCATGCAATTGGCAAGAAGGCAGGCTGTGGCAGCCACGTTGGGCGCTACATGGGCACACAGTAGGAGTTGGTAGAGGGCTGTCGGCAGGCTGTAGGCTAGGGTGAAGCTGGGCTACAGTGTGGTTCTTAGGCCGAAACATCATTCTCAAAAGACTTTTAATACAGGCTATAACAGGGCAAAAGAGTAGTGGCTTAAGAAAGAAGGGTATGGTCAATGCAACGGTCCTAAAGATATCATAGAATTAGAGACATCTTGAAAATCCAAGAACTCCCGGGACATTGTCAAAATCTAAAGAAGTGACACAGAGGCCAAGTCTAAGGTGTTAGGCCTCGACTAAAATCAAAACCCGATGTTTCACAAGCCAAAATTATGAATTGAATAGCTCCCAATAATTTATTGTGTAATTTTTTTAATTTTTAATTTCCTTTTTTTGTTTTTTTTTAAATTTTTTTGTGAGCTAATCTTACAAAATTTCCCTTTCTTTGTTCTCGATTTGTACCCTTCCCCACATTTATTCTCAATTCCTAACCCTATTCCTTATAAAATTCCCTTGAACTTGAATGCATCTCTAAAGTTCCAATCCATCTTTAGAATGAGGGTAATGGTATAAACACGATTAGGCTCAGTAAGAAAATGTAGCTAGCCAAACAAATAGGTTTACATGAAGGCTTAAATGGCTATTAAGGGGATGTTCTCTTTGGAGCATCTATCGGGGCTCTGACTGATTTGGTTTTGGTGCTGGAAAAATCCTAGTGCCTTATGATTTAAAATAATGATCAATCAGCCATTTGCCTAGACAGACATTCAGTAGAGTTCTAATACAAAATACCTACTTTCAAAACCAAATTTTATATAATAAAAAGAAAAAAAGAATCTAATCATCCAAGCATGTTTATCTCTGTATCGAATAACATGGCTATTGTGCAATAGAATTTGAGTACAATCATCATAAAAATGTATGGATCAATTAATAGCATCAGACTTAAAACAACACTCATCTTCAACCAAAGTTATAGCAATAATGCCCAGTTTTCATCAAAGTGGCTGGAAGGCATCCTAACACTCAAAATTTCAAAACTAAAGCAAAAATAAATTTTTTAGATAATAATAAGCAAATGCATGCAAAGATATAAACTTAAAGAATTCCAATGAAACCTACCTATCATTGAATGAGTATCGAGAGGGCATGGAAAACCACACCCTTCGTAAAGTAGCATTTAATAGGGCCATCTTGAGAATAAATTCTCAAGATTTAGAGTAATGTATACAATATCAGCACACAAATATTAGAAATCAAGCTGATCTTTCCTCCATAATTAATTCTCACATTATCCTCAATAAAAGACTAAGCATGAAAGAAAATAGAAAAACAAATATATTAATAAAGCAAACAAAACAAAAATACTAAAAAAATAAAATGTAGAGAGTTAGAAAGATCAAATCTATTGCAATTTGCTCTCTGTCTATTGGGTTGACTCCCAATAAGCAGTTGGTTTGACTATTAGACATATATGCCCTATGGAGTAAAATGTTGTAATATGTTTTTGGAGATATTTTATCAATAAAGAATTTATTTATTGTTTATATACCAAATGTTGTACTCTTTACATTCATATTTGTTGAATGTATGATAAGTAAGCAAAAGTCTGAGACTATTAGTCTAAACCTTTAAGAATCAGGCACATGATGGACAGATTATGTGGAAGACATGATTCTAAAAGTGATAGTCTAAATCATCAGATCCATAATCAAGGGAATAAAGTTGGGTGCTTTATTCATGCTAAGATTGTTATGTTCTCTATATCCCTGATAGGAGATGATTTGTCTTGGCTATCGAACTTGGACCCTATGAATAGAAACATTGGTACATTGTCATAGGAGACGATGTACTTGAACGAGACACAAAGTAGAATTGATTTGGATTAACAATTCCATCTATGCAAAATAATTCACTTTAGACAATCACTTAAAACGACTAATGGGCCAATTATCTTGACTTATATCTTTTGATGTACTAAAGGGTGACATCCTAACTTTATGATGGTACACATACCGATAAATTGGGGATATGACTCTTGATAGCATAGATCTATCATTCATTGATATGGAGTCCATAGCTCATTGGTGGAGTCAATGATATTCTCTTCTATGCGTTATCTTGTAATTGAAAAGTTAGAGTGCTCAACCATTTGGATACATAGGTGTAATCAAATGGTATATTTTCCTTGGATGGTAAGTTTCTAATGGTGTGATAATCGAACATAAAATAAAAATAATCGGGAGTGTAAGATGGAATTTATTCTTAAGCTGATTATGAATATCCTATAGGGATACGACATATCAAGATGTGTCATGGACACTTAGCTAATTTGGAGCTTCATAATTTCATATAATTCGAGAGTGCAACTCTAAGCTTTTAGTAGAGTACCATTAGAGTTGACAATTATAAAATGTATATGTGGGATATTATATTTTATAATTATCAAAGCTTAAACTATATAGGTCCATCAGGTCCCCTTTGCTAGCTCATAGTAAATCCTGTAATAATACGGCATGCTTTTCGAATAAATTGATAACTTATGTTAAATTATTAGATTGGCCAAAATTTGATAGGATTAGATAATTCGTGTCTATTTATCGGTTGAATTAATTTATTATAAATTAATTTATGATAAACTTGTTGAATTATTAGGAATATTTATTTTCCTAAAGATTATTTAGATATGATTGTTTTAATTAGATAAATTCCTTATTGGGTTATTTGAATTAAAACTGAGGTTCTATCTAAAGAATCTTGGATGGGAAATAAAAGATTCTCAAGGCTCATATTATCGCAAGTTTGGCAGGCCAATCAGTTAGTGCTGCCTACTGATGGAGCAAGTTCGGTAGGCCAATCTATTAGTTCGACTTGTAGATCTAACGATAATTTGATCACATGTTTTTTTATGCGATTTTATTAGAAGTTTATCCTGATTCAAATTTTTGAGGTCTTATCTGATAATGACTAACCTTGGGGACGACGTCTATAAATAGGGGATGAGTTTTCTAAGTTATTTAGATCAGTTGAGAACTTAAGAGTTAGTACTCTTATGTTAGATACTCTAAAACTCCCTAAGAGCCTTTGTTCACAATCACAAACTTTTGCTATGGGTCTTCTCAATTGATTGGAAGAAGAGTCATCAGTGGAAGAGCTATACGACTTATGCCCATACACATTTTGATCGTGGATAGAGAATAACATAGAAGACTAGTTGGTTGAGACTCTTCTAGAATGTTCTTCTCTTCACAGATTACAGGAGCTCTTTGGCATACAAAGATTAGTAAGATCTGGTTAATTTATATACATAGCATGTCAAACTTGTGTTGTGGAAAATACTTTGATTTTAAAAAATTTAAAAGGCTGCTATGTACCTATTTTTCTAACAATTGGCATTAGAGCCATGGTTGTTACATAAAATATACGAGTTTGTGATCATGCTATATGTATAAATTATGTGATCTTGATCTGCCCTATGCTTGAATTTAATTTCTTTGAGAGTTGGCACTCTAGGGTTTCTATATATATTTATATATGTTGTCATAAATTATATGGTGAATGTTTATTAATTAATTATGGTTGATTAAATTACTATTTAATTAATTATTAATTAATTAATTTGTGCTGGTTATGGTTCCTTAGAGGTTAGAATGTGTATCTAGATTTTTCATGTAATTAGATGGCGATCTATCATCACCGTTTAGGAATTATTATTTATTTTTAAATTTGTAAGAATTTTATAATTAAATAATCATTTGAAGTGAAGACAGATCTAGAAGATGGATAATTGCGATTCTAAAGGTATTTCCCGAGTCTCTAAACTTTTATGTTTTTGAATTGTTGAAAATATGATTGAAAAACTATGTAAAAACTTTTTTCTAGAAAAGCATGATTGCTACTCGGTTGGCAGGCCCTTTAGATCAGTAGGCCGATGGTCACAAACTAGTAGGCTAACCCTCTAGTTTGGCAAGCAGTCTATGGGGTAGATTTCAGCCAGCTCTAGCAACAGGCTGAACTACCAAGTTTAGTAGGCTGATGGCATATGACCGGTAGGCCGATCTCACAGATTGGCATGTCTGTAGGCAACTATTGTTTTTCTAAAAAGGTACATTTTTTGATGTAGTTTTGATTTTATTTTTGAGACAATTCTAAGAAACATGAAATTTTGTGATGATAAAAAATAATGAAGTATTTGATCTATTCGGGATTGAGGACTTGAAGATGGATGCCACATAAAGAAAAATACAACTTGAAGATTCAAGGATGAAGAATTAATAATATGTTTTGATTGATGTCTTGCAATCTTTAATTTCTTTTCTCTATAGTAGAACCATAATACTACGGCTGTTTATTATTATTTTGCTTGTGGCATTACATGATTGCTTTGTTTGTCTGTATTATAATATGATTTGCCTTGTATATTGACAACATGTCATATAAAATAGGGAGTGCCACTCATTAAAAATAGCTCATGCATGCCTTTTAAAAATAAAACCTTGATTTCAAAAGTTTGAGTAAGAGAAGGTTTTCGAAAAAAGGACCTACGGCCTCCATCATTGGTCCATAGATAGCACGTGGTGGTTTCGATCCCTAGGAAGGGATTTCATCATACACTGGGTTGGATCTTTGAAAGGATAAGATATTTTAGTATGATCTATCATTACACAGCCCCAGGTGATGATTATAGATCATGGATAACATAGTTGAAATAATGGTTTTACACTCATGTTAATTTTATTATTAACCTCCCTTAGAAGCTCTATTAATAAAATTAATGGCCAAAGAAAATGATTATTGATATATGCTAGATCAAACGGGCCCTGGATGGCATATATTAATCAAGATGGGATTCGTTTCCTAATTGAATTTGGCAAGTCTGCCCTAGGTGGCTTGTTGAATTTTCAGTTAGGGACTATCGTTGTAAGGCTATGATATTTTTAAGGTTTTTGACACATAAACACAATTGTATGTTTACTTGGTTATGTTCTCTTACTAAATTGTTTGGAATGTTTGCTTATGTTTGGTATATGATTCTTTATTATAGATTAAAATGTCTAAAGGCGCTTTATCTTTGATACTCGATAAAAATGGGTTAATCGGTGAAAACTATAATGATTGGATATGGAACCTAAATATCGTCCTAATCTTTAAGAAACTAAAATTTGTGCTGATAACACTTTATCCTCCCGAACCTACTAGGGAATACACTAATGAGCAAATCCAAGCATATGATAGATGGAAGGATGCCAATGATCAGGCCCAATGTTATATTATGGCTAGTATGAATAACATACTATGGCTCAACATGAAGATTATGAGACTGTGAAGCAGATCTTGGATAATCTTAAAGACATGTTTGGAGGCCAAGCCATAACAAAACGACAAGGGGCGCTTTAGAAACTTTTGAACTGCAAACAAAGACTGGGGATTTCTGTGAAAGAGCATATGATGTTGGTCATAGGTTACCTCACTAAGGCTCAAGCCCATAGAGCTAATATTGATGTTAAGTCATAGATGACTATGGTTTTTCAAACACTTTCAAAGGATTTCATCTCGTTTAGAGTTTCATATAATTTGAGCAATAGATAGAATGTGACCTTAACAGAGTTGATGAAGTAGTTATAGAAGTTTGAAAATTTGAACAAGGAAACTCCTGCGGGTGGTGAGGCTAACTTGGTAGCTGCATCCGGTTCCAATCTTAATCCTGGGAATGGAAAGAAGTAGAAGGCTAAGAACGAGAAGTCTTATATTCCTACGAATTGCAAGAACAAGAAGAAGAAAAAGAAGAACCTAAAAAAAATTAAGTGCTTTTACTTTGGAAAGGTTGGGGACATTAAGAAGAATTACTAGAACTTCCTTTCCCAATGAGGTAGGTGTGATCTTCTAGTTATTGAAACTTGTTTGATTGAAGAATCAAGTGACACTTAGGTCATAGATTCCGGAGCAACTAATCATGTTTGTTTTTCTCTAAAGGGGTTCAAAGAAATGAGAAGTCTACTGTATGAGAACTTAACGCTTCAGATGAGTGATGGATCCTTGGTGTTTACTGAAGCAGTAGGAGACGTCCATCTTTATTTGGTTAACTATAGGAATTTAGTTTTGAGAGATTATTTTCATGTTCTTAAACTTAAAAGGAATTTAATATCTATTGCATATTTATTTAAAGATTTTTATTTAGTTTCTTTTAATAAAAAAGTAGTGATTCATAAAAATAAATCTTTTATCGATGATGGACGAATGTAAAATAATCTATATTTTATCAACTTAAGATGGACTTACTACTTAACACTAACGTTAATGATAATAACGCTAAAAGACTTAAAACTTCTCACTCTAATAAGACCTATCTTTGGCATTTGCAATTAGGTCATATTAACCTAAATAGGATTCAAAGGTTGGTAAGAGATAGACTTTTAAGTCACTTAAAGATGAAATCTATACCACAATGTGAATCTTGTTTGGAGGGTAAAATGACTAAAAGGCCATTTAGGTCTAAGGGTAATAAGGCCAAAAAGGTTCTAGAACTTGTGCATAGTGATGTTTGTGATCCTATGAACATCCTAGCATAAGGAAGGCAGGAGTACTTTGTCACTTTTATTGATGATTACTCAAGGTATGGATATGTATGCCTAATGCGTCACAAAAGCAAAACTTTTGACAAGTTCAAGGAGTTTCAAGCTGAAGTACAAAAGAAATTAGGTAAACCCATAAAGGTACTTTGATCCAATCGAGGTAGTGAATACCTCTCCGATGAGTTCTTGGAACACTTATTAAAGAATGGGATTTTATCCTATTTGACTGCATTAGCACTCCACAGCAGAATGGTATAGCTAAGAGGAGGAATAGGACTTTGTTGGATATGGTCAGATCCATGATAAATTATTCATCATTACCTTTATCCTTTTGGGGATATAAACTACAAATCGCATGTTATCTTTTGAACAATATGCCTTCAAAATCGGGTCCTAAAGCTCTTCACAAGTTGTGGACAGCATCCTTAAACTATATTCGCATATGGGGATGTTCTGCTTATGTCTTGAATAAGGAAGTAAATAAGTTGAAAGCACATTTGGAAGTTTGTGTACTTGTAGGATATCCAAAATGGACTAAAGGGGGATATTTTTATAACCCAAAGGAAAATAAAGTCGTAGTTTCTACAAATGCAACTTTTCTTGAGGAAAGTTACATGAACGACTTTAAGCCTCGAAGTAATGTTGTACTCAAAGAGTTGGTAAGTGATTTGGTCACTCTGGGGGTTCTAATAGAAACCAATCCAATCAATGTGGAAAAACCACTCGAACAACAACCTAAGGAGCTTCGTCGTAATGAGAGGATCGGGCATCAATCCGAGAGGTATATGTTCAATGGTGAGGCCTTTTGGCTAAACCGGATGAACATGTCAAGGATCCTTACACTTACAAGCAGGCTATTGAGATCATTGATTCACAACTCTAGCCAGAAGTCATAAACACTGAGATGAAGTCTATGGAAACTAATTGAGTCTAGGAACTTGTGGATCTTCCTAAAGGTGTAAAACCCATAGGGTGTAAGTGGATCTATAAGAGAAAGAGAAGAGCAAATGGTAAAGTCAAAACCTATGAGGATAGACTAGTAGCTAAGGGATACATGCAAAATGAAGGAATCGATTACGAAGAAACCTTTTCACCTATGGCCATGCTTAAGTCCATCCGTATTCTTTTAACCATAGCTGCCACTCTCAATTACGAGATTTTGCAGATAGATGCCAAGATAGCCTTTCTAAATGCCTATCTTGATGAGTCCATATATATGGTACAGCCAAACGAGTTCAAGGCTAAGGGTCAAGTGGGTAAGGTTTGTAAATTGCTAAAGTCAATTTATGGACTTAAGTAGGCTTCCCATTCTTGGAACATAAGATTTGATCAAATGATCAAGACTTATGGGGTTTGAACAAGATATGGATGAACCATGTGTTTATAAACACATCAAGGATGGGAAGGTGGTTTTTCTACTACTCTATGTGGATGACATTTTGCTAATTGACAATGACGTTAGGACATTGTCATCAGTCAAGTTATAGTTGACCAAGTAGTTTGACATGAAAGACTTGAGTGAAGCTAACTATGTTCTTAGTATCCAGATCTTTTGGGATAGGAAGGACAGAATGATAGCTTTATCCCAAGCAAGCTACATAGATAAAATTCTCAAAAGGTTTGTAATGCAGAATTTCAAGAAAGGTGGGCAACCATCCAGGTCTGATGAAGAAAGGGAACAAATGAAGAAGGTGCCTTATGCTTCGGTAATGGGTAGTCTCATGTATGCCATGCTTTGCACATGACTAGATATTAGTTATGAGGTCAGGATAGTAAAATGAGTTAGATCTAAGATTGAATCATTGGGTTACGGTCAAGCATATTTTTAAGTACCTAAGAAGGACATGAGAAAATTGACTTTTGGTTTTATGTTTATTCTAGGCAGTAGTGCCATTGTTTGGAGAAGTGTCAAGCAAGATTGCACTTCAGATTCAACAATAGATGCTAAGTATGTGGCAGCTAGTGAGGCTTTGAAAGAAGTATTGTGGCTCCACAAGTTCCTTAGGGATCTTGAAGTAGTTCCTGGTATGGATAAGGCGGTATCTCTATATTATGATAACACTGCAGCGATAGCTAATGCTAAGAAAACAGGATTTCACAAGAAAAGTAAGCATATTCATCAGAAGTATCATGTGATAAAGGAATTCGTTGAGGGCGGACATGTTGTTGTATGCAAAATCACATCTAAGGATAATTTAGCTGATCCATTCACGAAGACACTAGCTGTGAAGGTTTTTGAGAGGTATGTGGAAGCTATGGGAATGCAGAATATATCATATTCACTCACTTAGTGCAAGTAGGAGATTGTTAAACATGTATGTTCTAAGAAGTAAAATGTTGTAATATGTTTTTGGAGACATTTTATCAATAAAAAATTTATTTATTGTTTATAAACTCAATATTGTCTTCTTTACGTTCATATTTGTTAAATATATAATAAGCAAACAAAAGTCTAAGACTATTGATGTAAGCCTTTAAGAATCAGGCATATGATGGATAGACTATGTGGAAGACAAGAATTTAAAAGTGATGGTCTAAATAATAAGATTGCAATCGAGGGAATAAAGTTGGGTGCTTTATTCATACTAAGATTGTTATGTTGTCTACATCCCTGATGAGAGATGGTTTGTCTTGGCCATCGAAGTTGGACTCCGTGAATAGAAACATTAGTACATTATCATAGGTGACGATGTATTGGATCGAGACATAAAGTGGAATTGATTTGGATTAATAATTCCATCTGTGCAAAGCAATTCACTTTAGACAATTAGATGTGTTGTATCTTAATCTCGAAATGACTAATGGGCCCATTATTTGGACTTATATCTTTTGATGTACGAAATGGTGACATCCTGTTTTTATGATGGTACACATACTGGTACATTAGAGATATGACTCTTGATAGTGTAGACCTATTACTTATAGATATGGAATCTATAACTGTTAGACATGTATGCCCTAAGGAGTAAAAATGTAATGAGTTTTTGAAGACATTTTTATCAATAAAGAATTCATTTATTATTCATATACCAAATCTTGTCCTCTTTACGTTCATATTTGTTGAATGTATGATAAGCAAACAATAGTCTGAGACTGTCGGTCTAAACCTTTAAGAATTGGGCATATGATGGACAGATTATGCAGAAGACACGATTCTTAAGGTGACGGTCTAAATCATAAGATCCGCAATCGAGGGAATAAAGTTGGGCGCTTTATTCATGTAAAGATTGTTATGTTGTCTATATCCCTATTGGGAGATGGTTTGTCTTGACCATCGGAGGTGGACTCCATGAATAGAAACATTGGCACGTTGTCATAGGTGACAATGTGTTGGATTGGGACATAAAGTGAATTTATTTGGATTAATAATTCTGTCTTGGCAAATCGATTCACTTTAGACAATCA
>CAMOHE010050293.1:1404-15556 GCA_946598075.1 Artocarpus hirsutus
GATATTTTAGCATGATTTATGGTTGCACACCCCTAGGTGGTGATTATAAATCATGGATAAAATATTGAAACGATGGTTATACACTCATCTTAATTTTATTATTAACCTCCCCTAGGAGCTCTGTTAATAAAATTACATACCGATATATGTGGAACTTTCGATGTTCCATCATTTGGTGGAGAAAAGTATTTTATCACTTTTATTGATGATTTTTCACGTTATGGTTATCTTTATCTATTGCATGAAAAATCTCAATCTGTTGAAGCCCTTGAAAATATATATTAATGAGGTTTAGAGGCAATTAGATAAAAAGGTGAAAGTTGTAAGATCAGATAGAGGTGGTGAATACTATGGAAAGTATGACGAGTCAGGGCAATGTCTTGGTCCATTTGCTAAATTCTTAGAAAAGCGAGGCATATGTGCACAATACACTATGCCAGGTACACCACAACAAAATGGTGTAGCAGAAAGGCGTAATCGTACATTAATAGATATGGTTAGGAGCATATTAAGTTATTCATCTTTATCCTTATTTTTGTGGATGCATGCATTAAAGACTGCCATGTATATACTGAATAGGGCTCCTAGTAAGGCAGTCCCGAAAACTCCTTTTGAGATGTGGACGGGAAGGAAACCTAGTTTAAGGCACCTGCGTGTTTGGGGTTGCCCAGCGGAAGTGAAAATTTACAATTCACATGAAAAGAAATTGGATTTTAAGACAACTAGTGGTTATTTTATTGGTTATTCTGAAAAATCCAAAGGGTATAAATTTTATTGTCCTACCCATAGTACGAGAATAGTTGAATCTGGAAATGCTAGGTTCATCGAGAATGGTGAAATTAGTGGGAGTGGAGAACCACGTAATGTGGTCATTGAAGAAGTTAGGGTAGAAATACCTTTACCTATAACTTCCAAGATTGTTCCTAACATTGTTGTACTGCCTAACAATGTTCAAGAACAACAAGTGAATGGCCAACCACTTCACAATGAAGTTGTACTCGAAGAACCAATAGTAGCTGAACCACAAGAAATAGTATTAAGAAGATCTCAAAGAGAAAAACGATCTGCTGTTCCTGATGATTATGTGGTTTATCTACAAGAGTCTGAAATTGACTTAGAAATTGATAATGATCCGATTTCAGATCCAGTTTCATTTTCACAAGCCATGGAAAGTATGGATTCTGACAAGTGGCTCAATGCTATGAAAGATGAGTTAAAATTTATGGATCAAAATCAAGTTTGGGACCTTGTTGAGTTGCCTGAAGGTTGCAAGAGAGTTGGGTGTAAATGGGTCTTTAAGACCAAGCACGACTCTATAGGCAATATTGAACGGTACAAGGCTAGACTTGTTGCCAAAGGTTTTACTCAGAAAGAAGGCATTGATTACAAAGAGACTTTTTCACCAGTCTCTGAGAAAGATTCACTCAGAATTATTATGGCATTGGTGGCTCATTTTGATTTAGAGTTACACCAAATGGATGTAAAAGCCGCCTTTCTCAATGGAAATTTAGAGGAAGAAGTCTATATTGACCAACCTGAAGGCTTTTCAATTAAAGGAAAGGAACACATGGTGTGTAAATTAAAGAAGTCAATATATGGACTTAAACAAGCTTCCCGACAATGGTATCTTAAGTTTAATGATATCATTACTTCCTTTGGATTTAAGGAGAACACTGTTGATCGGTGTATATATATGAAGGTCAGTGGGAGCAAGTTTATTTTCTTAGTCCTATATGTTGATGATATTTTGCTTGCTACTAACAATCTTGGTTTATTACATGAAACTAAGAAATTCCTCTCTAAGAACTTTGAAATGAAAGACATGAGTGTGGCAACTTATGTGATAGGAATTGAAATATTCTGTGATAGATCACAAGGATTGTTAGGGTTGTCTCAGAAAGGCTATATTAACAAAGTTTTAGAGAAATTTAAGATGGACAAATGCTCAGCAAGCGTAGTTCCAATTCAGAAGGGGGACAAATTTAGTCATATGTAATGTTCAAAGAATGAATTGGAATGAGCATAAATGAAAAACATTCCTTATGCATCAGTCGTTGGTAGCTTGTTGTATGCTCAAACTTGCACTAGACCTGATATTAGTTTTGCTGTTGGGATGTTGGGAAGATATCAAAGTAATCCAGGAATAGATCATTGGAAAACTGCAAAGAAAGTTCTCAGGTATTTGCAAGGAACAAAGGACCATATGCTCACTTATAGAAGATGTGATCATCTTGAAGTGATTGGTTACTCGGATTCAGACTTTGCCAGATGTGTTGACAGTAGAAAATCTACATTCGGTTATATGTTCCTTTTGGCCGGAGGAGCAATTTCATGGAAGAGTGCGAAGCAGTCTGTCATTGCTGCATCCACTACGGAGGCCGAGTTCGTGGCATGTTTTGAGGCCACAAGTCATGGTTTATGGTTGCGGAATTTTATTTCGGGACTTGGAGTTGTCGACAGTATAGCTAGGCCGTTGACAATTTATTGTGATAATGCCGCAGCAGTCTTCTTTGCCAAGAACGACAAGTATTCTGATGGTGCGAAACGTATGGATATTAAGTACTTAGTCGTTAAACAAGAAGTTCGGGAACGTAAAGTGTCAATTGAACAAATTAGCACTAATCTTAATGTTGCAGATCCTTTAACAAAAGGATTACCTCCCAAGACATTTATTAAACATGTTGAACGTATGGGTGTTATTAGACGTCATTAATGGTTATGTATTATGCTTTATTTCACTTTAATGATATGACACTTTGAGCTCACTTATTATGTTCCCGCTATATCTTGTTTTTTATTTTGTATACATGATTGTTATAGATTAATGTTTAACAGGATTGTCTCATTGAAGACATTAAAGTGGACTATTATTATACCTCTCAATTATAAATCATATTAAATAGATGTCTAATGTTGTAGTACATGGAAGGGACTATACTAAATTATGATGTACAACCGCCATGACTTACTTAGATTTTCTGTTTAATTATGATGTAAAGTATTAGCCACTTTTAAGAAGATTTAGCATAATATTGTTATGCACATTATAGCATTATTAAACTAATAAATGAATATTATATAGGCCAAGTGGGAGAATGTTAGAATTATGGCCCACATAATTAATTGAATGCCTATAAAATTTATCAGATTTATTTATTTAGTTTAATAATTATTTAAATGCTAAAATTCTATTGGCTATGAGGGGTTGCAACTCTTATTAAAGATGTGTCTATATCTGAAAAGATATGTCCATATTGAAGAGATATGTGCTTTGATGAAAAGGCACCTATTGAGGGTCTATAAATAGGAGTCTAGTCCTCTCTCCACCCAATCAATTTTGTATTCTTCTCTCCATCAGAAAAAATACGTTAAAAGAAAATTGTGGGTTTAGAAAGAAAAACTAGGTTCTTCTTCTCTGACAATTTCTGTTCTAGAGTTCTCTAATAATTGAAACTATGAATCAAGGTACGCTCTAAATCTTCTTCTGTGAAAATTATTAAGTTTTAAGATTTCTAGAAATTACAGATATTAAAGTTTACACAAACACCCCGCTTAAGTACATGTACCCTTTGATTGCTTTCACAAATCTTTGAGATTTGACGTTATCATAATCATCCTCCGATGTTTTTCCAGCTACCATCCGGACCATGGTGTTCATAATCACGCTTGAAAGCCACCTGCTCATGTCTGCCTTGGCTGAGCCATCGGCACTCTTGACACAAACAGAGTACAACTGTTTGATGCAGGATTGCAACTCTCCCATCGGCAAGGAGATAACAGCCGGCGGTTTGAGAGGAGCTCAAGTATGGCTATCTTGCGGATTTCACGCCAGTAGGGTCCGTACGGACTGAAGCCGAAAAGGGCGGTGCCGTAACCCAAGTAGTTCGAGGCAGAGAATTCGGGGTGAGTGAGGAAAATCTGGTCGTTGGTGGTGAAACACTCCTTGATAACTTCCCAGCTACTCACAACATTTGCTTTTCTACTGCCGAGCCGGATTGCAAAAATCGGGCCGTGTTGGTCGGCGAGGGCTCCTAGTGTTCGGCAGGGGGGGACTTGTCCATCGAGAAGTTGCAGGTGACCAATTACTGGCCACGCACCGGGAGCTTCCGGCGGTTCCTTAGTTCCTTGCAGGTCACTCTTTCGGCGCCTGTGGCCTATAATCATTTTCCGCACTAATATGTGAGCAAGCAGGAGAGCTAAGAAGCTTCCAATTGCTTGCATCAGGATGGAAAAGTTTTCCATTATTATTGAGATTTTGTGCATATGTGCATTAGTGCAAGCAAAGATCCAATCTATATAAACTGTCAAGGACATTTTGCATTTTCTCTCACAAAATTCATGGTGGAAGTCGTTGTTCACTCAGATCCAAAATGTGTGGCCAAAATTCATGATGGAAAGTGAAAGAACGGTTTGTCTGGCTTCTATTCAGCGGCCCACAATTTTAGACTTTGGGTCCGTCATCTTCTGGCGACATAGATCAATTAAATTTCCCATCCGAGCACAATTTGTTTCTGGTTTTGTATTCTCTTGCCAAAAATGTTAATATACCTGTGTACAATAGAATTTCTTTTTTACTTCAAACAATTATATTTTATAACTGCTGCACTCTATCTAATAATGTAATGATATGAGTACTATCTGAGAAGAAGAGTGAAAGTTTCTTAGGTGCCCAAAAAATAAAAAGAAAAAGGCTATTTGCTTTGAAAAAAAAAAAAAAACGAAAAATGCTACACAAAATGAAAAACAAGAAAAATTAAAACTGAAAAAAGGAGCTAACGTTTAATGATCAGTTCGATAACATAGAAGTGTGGAAGAGCGATCACGAAGCTGGCAGTTAGAAAATTCGTTAAAGCTATAAATCCCCATTCCGAATTCAAAAATGGATTCATCTTTTCGATTGATAATTGTTTAAGTTGTTAGACCCTTAATTGGCCCACAGACACGTGGAATGTTCAAATTGAATGTTAACCGACGTGCGGTTATTTGCACAATTAACCACCCTATCAACTGTATATAAACCGTGTGATGGTCATGGTAGCACATGGGAATTTTTTCTTAGTTTCCTTGGTCCCTGGGCATACAAACAAAAGAAAACTCATTACACCATCAATAGAGCAATTTGTTAGTGCTCAGAAAATTTCAAAACACAGTGTGCAAAATCGTCTGTGTCGGGCCAAAATTTGCAGAGCACAAGTGGCAATGACGGGAGGTAACATTACACGATCCAATTTGCTTCCATTGTGTTATGGTTATAATATGAATAATATTTGGTATCCGAGCCCAATATCTGTGCCTTGCCTTTGGCTCTGTGTTCAATATATGTATATATACATATGCAGTCAAAAATTTTGAAAATTAAAGTTTGTAATTTAATGCATTTTCATAAAAAATATGATTTCAATATGATTAGAAATCATTTGAAAATTTGATTTTTATGTTTTATGTGATTTTTGACATTAATTTTGGTGTTCAAAACGTGAAAATTCGAACGGATCATAAACCGGGCAAAACGGATCAACAGACCCATTTTTCGGATGAAGAAGACGACCAGGAAACGACATGTCGTTTAGCATTTTGGCCTATAAAACGACATGTCGTTTAGTGTATAAAGGGGGCATTTTCATCACAGTGAAATGACATGTCGTTTCAAGCCATTAGGCTCAAAACGACATGTCGTTTAGACCAGTCTTGGTGCCCGTTTCACAACCAAATGACAAGTCATTTTGGGATAAGCCCAAAACGACAAGTCGTTTCAAGAGGCTGAAAAATTGCCAAAAAAAATAATAAAATAAAATAAAATAAAATAAATTATTATTATTTTTAATTTAATTTTTGGTTTTTGGATATGCACATAATTTTTGCAATAATTTCATGGAAAATTTATTTTGTATATTATGTGCCAAGTATTTGTTTTATGTGCATAATTTTATTGTTGTTATTATGTACATAATTTAGAACATATATTTTAATGCATAAATTACAAAATTAATTATGTATGTCATTTAGAAATTGTTCTATTTTAATGAATGTTTTATTGGAAAACATATTATGAATAATTGATGTGCTAATTTATTGTTATATGTATAATTTTGTTTTCATTATGCATATTATTAAGTTAATTATTTAGCACAAATTTAGATTTTGTTCATAATTGTTTGTGTTGCCTAAAGAATATGCAATATTGCATGGATAATTTTATGAACAGAATTAAATGTCTTAGTGATCCATATGATTTTGAATAATTAGAGCTTAGCCACAACACCTCTAATTATGCAAAATTATATATTAATTTGTTTAGGATCACATTTGGTTAAAGGACATTTATTGCAATTAGTTGTAGTTAATATAATAAAATTCACCCACAGGAATTTTATTATATTAATATGACTAATTGGGATAAAATATCAAATTATATTTTCTAATTTACTCACAGGTATTGGAAAAGGGAACATAATTTGATAGTTTTATCATACAATAAAATGAGTCTAATTGAATTAAAACTTTAGCCCACAGGAAAGTTTTATGTCATAGATTCATGATTTTATATATGATTTACATTGGTAAAGCATGATTTATGTCTATTAGTCTCAATATTTTGGATCATAAGCATGTTTGTTTTAATTATGCAGTCATACAACCTGTGAATTTATTTGATATTCGATGTGATATCCTTGAGCTAAAAGGGGATAATTATAAGGTCTAGAAGGAGAGAATTCTCCTTCACTTGGGGTGGATGGACATTGATTATGCTATAAGGAAAGATGAGCCCATAATTACTAAAACCAGCACTTAAGATGAGATTGCTCTTTATGAACGTTGGGAGCGATCTAATAGCATTAGTGTCATGTTCATAAAGACCAAAATCTCTGCTGGTATACGTGGTTCCGTCAAACAGTATGACAAAGTTTGGGCATTACTGAAGGCTATTGATGAGCCGTTTGAAACTTCAGATAAAGCACTTGCCAGCACCCTAATTATGAGATTCTCGTCCTTAAGGCTCACCAGTGTGAGAGGTGTGCATGAGCACATCATGGAAATGAGGGACATTGTGGCTCAATTGAAGACCTTTAAGGTTGAGATGTCTGATTCGTTCCTGGTACATTACATTTTGAACACTCTACCCTCTGAGTATGGTCCCTTTAAGATCTCCTATAATACACATAAGGACAAATGGTCAATTAATGAGCTATTGACCATGTGTGTTCATGAGGAGGGAAGATTCATTATGGAAGAGGGAGAGAAAGTAAATTTGACAACCCAGGGTAAAAAGAAAAATCAGACCAAGCAAAAGGGGAAAGGCAAGGCTCCTACCCAACTGGAAATTAAGAAGGAGTTTAAGTGCTTCTTTTGTAAGAAGAAGGGGCATGTAAAAAAGGACTGCTCCAAATTCCGGGAGTGGCTTGATAAGAAAGGTACTCAACTTTCATTTGTTTGTTATGAATCTAATATGGTTGATGTTATTTATAACACATGGTGGATTGATTTTGGATCTACAATCCATGTTTCGAATACCTTGTAGGGTATGCGAAACCTAAGGAAGCCAGTGGGAAGTGAGCTGAGCATCTCTTCAGGAAACAAGATGCGCTCACATGTGGAAGCCATTGGAACATGCACCTTAGTTTTAAGTAGTGGTTTTATTTTGGAATTGGATAAGACATTTTATGTTCAAAACTTTTCTAGGAACTTAATTTTTGTTTCCAGACTTGTACCTTTGGGATATTCCTTTACTTTTCATACAAATGTTTCAGTTTATTTTATAAATCTGATCTTGTTGGGAATGGTATTTTGTCTGATGGTCTTTTCTCAATTAATTTACAAAATGAACCACATCATACTGCTATGCATGTTCAATCTGGCATTAAGTGTTGTGTTATAAATGAAGATTCCTCTATGTTGTGGCATCTGAGACTAGGACATATCTCCATTGAGAGGATCAAGAGGTTAGTGAATGACGGAGTACTCAGTGCTTTAGATTTTACTAACTTCGAGACTTGTGTTGGTTGCATAAAGGGATAGCTAACCAACAAGTCTAAGAAAGGTGCCAAGAGGAGTTCAGAAATATTAGAGATTATACATTCAGATATTTGTAGTCCAGACATGGACTCATATGGTCCAAGATACTTCATTTTTTTCATAGACGATTACTCACGGTACATATATCTCTATTTGCTTCATACAAAGGACGAAGCATTAGATGCCTTTAAGGTTTTCAAGGCTGAGGTAGAGAAACAATGCGTCAAGCAAATTAAGATCGTGAGAATAGATAGAGGTGGAGAATATTACGATATATACATCGAGGATGGACAAGCTCAAGGTCCATTTGCAAAGTTTCTTCAAGAGCATGGGATAGTTGCCCAATACACCATGCCTGGTTCCCTGGATCAGAATGGTGTGGTAGAGAGAAGAAACCGAACATTAATGGACATGGTGCGGAGTATGCAGAGTAACTCCAACTTGCCTAAATCCTTATGGACTGAAGCTCTTAAAACAGCTGTGTATATATTAAACAAGGTTCCGACTAAGGCTGTCCCAAAGACGCCATTTGAGTTATGGAAAGGTTGAAAATCGAGTTTGAGACATATAAGCATTTGGGGATGTCCGTCTGAAGTAAGAGTGTACAAACCACAAGAGAAGAAGTTAGATCCGAGGACTATTAGTAGGTATTTCGTTGGATATGCCAAAAGGTCCAAAGGATATAGATTGTACTGTCCCACTCACAGCACTAGATTTGTGGAATTAAGGAACGCCAAGTTTCTTGAGAATGACTTGATTAGTGGGAGCGATCAATTTCGAAACATAGTTTCTGAAAGAGATCATACTGAAGCTCAACCATCTACATCAGGTGATAGGTTGATTATTGTTCATAACACTCCTATAGTTCAACCGAGTGTTGTGCAACCAATCGTTGAAGTTCCATAAACTGTTGATAATAATCTAGAAGGTCAAGTTGCTCAAGAACCACCAGAAACAGTTGAGCAGCAAGTTGAACAATAGATTCCTTAGGAAAATGTTGAGTCAACATTAAGGAGATCTACTAAAGAAAGAAAATCAACAATTTCTAGTGATTATATTGTGTATCTACAAGAATCGGACTACAACATTGGAGCCGAAAATGATCCTGAAACGTTTTCACAAGCCATGAGTTGCCAACAATCGAAACTATGGTATGATGCTATGAGGGATGAGATGGATTCTATGGCATCCAATGGAGTCTGGGATCTTGTCGAGTTGCCTAATAGTGCAAAAGCCATAGGGTGTAAATGGGTCTATAAAACGAAGAAAGACTCATTGGGCAACATCGAAAGATATAAGGCCAGATTCGTCGCTAAAGGATTCACTCAAAAGGAAGGAATCGGCTACAAAGAGACATTTTCTCCTGTATCTAAAAAAGATTCCCTCCGCATCATCTTGGCACTTGTTGTTCATTTTGACTTAGAGTTGCAACAAATGGATGTGAAAACATTATTTCTTAATGGTGAACTAGAGGAAGAGGCTTATATGAAACAATCAGAAGGATTCTCCTCTAGCAGTGGTGAGCAATTGGTGTGTAAGCTTAAGAAATCCATATATGGATTGAAACAAGCCTCCCGTTAGTGGTATTTAAAATTTCATGATGTCATCTCTTCATTTGGATTTGTAGAGAACATCATGGATCAATGTATATACCAGAAGGTAAGTGGGAGTAAGATTTTTTTCCTTGTGCTTTATGTGGATGACATTTTACTTACAACCAATGACAAGGGTATGCTACATGAGGTGAAACAATTCCTCTCTAAAACTTTGACATGGAGGATATGGGTGATGCATCCTTCGTTATAGGTATTAAAATACAAAGAGACATATATAAAGGCATTTTGGGTCTGTCTCAAGAGACCTATATCAACAAGGTTTTGGAGAGATTTCGGATAAAGGGTTGTTCATCAAGTATAGCTCCCATTGTGAAGGGTGACAGATTCAATTTGAATCAGTGCCCGAGAAATGACCTTGAAAGAGAACAGATGCGCAACATTCCATATGCTTCAGCTGTTGGAAGTCTTATGTATGCTCAGGTTTGCACAAGACATGACATTGCATTCGCTGTAGGAATATTGGGCAGATTTCAGAGTAATCCAAGATTAGACCATTGGAAGGCTGCAAAGAAAGTGATGAGGTACCTACAAGGAACCAAAGACTACATGCTTATGTATAGACGGATTGACAACTTGGAGGTCATTGGTTACTCTAACTCTGACTTTGCCGGCTGCATTGATTCACGGAAATCAACTTCTGGATACATTTTCATGCTGGCTGGTGGAGCCATTTCATGGAGGAGTGCCAAGCAAACCTTGACTGCTACTTCCACTATGGAGGCAGAGTTCGTATCTTGTTTTGAGGCTACCTCACATGGTGTATAGATCAAGAGTTTCATTTATGGGCTTAGGATTGTGGATTCTATCTCTAAGCCATTAAGAATTTTCTGTGACAATTCAGCTGTTGTTTTTATGGCTAGAAACAACAAGAGCGGTAGTTGAAGCAAACACATCGACATCAAGTATCTAGCCATAAGAGAGCGTGTTAAGGATAAAGCAGTGGTCATTGAACACATAAGCACTGAATTCATGATTGCTAATCCCTTGACTAAAGGCATGCCACCAGTAAAATTTAGGGATCATGTGGACAAAATGGGACTTAGTTCCCTTATGTGATTTCATTGTACTTTGTAATGAAACTCTATATTTATGATATTTTCTCATTTATCTTCGGTTATGTGCACAACTTTATTTCTGAGAAATATCGCTAAAGTTTGGACCTAGAATAAACATAGGGTTTGTTCATTAAGATAAAGAAGCGAATCTTAAGGGACAAGATATATCGTAATACATGGAAGATAATACTCATCATTTAGAGGACCTATCGCCATGATTCATGTATTTTGTTTCTTATTATAGTAGTTGATGAGATGTGTGGGCCAAATGGGAGAATGTTAGACCCTTAATTGGCCCACGGACACGTGGAATGTTCAAATTGAATGTTAACCGACGTGCAGTTATTTGTGCAATTAACCACCCTATCAACTGTATATAAACCGTGTGATGGTCACGATAGCACATGGGAATTTTTTCTTAGTTTCCTTGGTCCCTGGGCATACAAACAAAAGAAAACTCATTACACCATCAATAGAGCAATTTGTTAGTGCTCAGATAATTTTAAAACACAGTGTACAAAATCATCTGTGTCGGGCCAAAATTTGCAGAGCACAAGTGGCAATGGCGGGAGGTAACATTACACGATTCAATTTGCTTCCGTTGCGTTATGGTTATAATATGAATAACATAAGTTGCTTTCATGGGGGCATGTATCGTTGTCTCAACTTTGTAAGGTTTGTGGCTATCGACCACATGCCCTAAGGGTTTGCTACATTCCTTAAGTGTAGCAAAGGAAAAGGACAAGAATAAAAAAGACAAAAAGTTAAAATAACTTGATTAATTTTTTCTTTTAGGAGGAAAGGCCAAATTTTTAAATAATGCACAAAAGCAATCATTATTTAACATTAGAACAAAAAAGGAAAAAAAAAAAAGATAATTAGGGAGCGAAATTTGAAGGTTGCGTTTGATGAAAAAATATTTCATCAAACGCAATTAGAATATATTAGATTAATTAAAAGGTTTTAGTGACGCACATTTTGAAAAAAAAAAAAAAAGATATAAGATTGTAGAGGGGAAAAAAAATAAAAAAGAATGTACAAGGGGACAAAAGTAAGATATTAGAGATCTGCTCTTCGATTTGATATTGTGAATGTGTATATGTATATTGACGTTGAGAAGAGCTTTATGAAATTTTGCCTTGCTTCTTTTTTTCTTCTTCTTCATTTTTTTTTTTTTTTAGGAAGAGTTTTCTTGGGCTTTTTCAGTACACACATGTTGGTGGCTATATCCGCAACAGATTTTTCCCCAGTTGTGTAGCCGAAATTCATCTTATCATGTATTAATGGTTTCTCTATACAGGGAGCCATGCGAATTATTGAAAGGGCCCACAACAATCATGTAGCCACAATTTAATGTGCGCATGGTCAGTGTACCAGTCTCTAAAAAACTTCATTTTATCATCTTTGATCAGAGGCCTCGTAAACGTTAGGATAATCATCTTTTGAAAACCTACCCTTACATTAATATGGACAGCACTAAATATGAATTACAACTCTTTATAGAAATATAATTTGTGTGTTTAATTTTACCAGTCATTATGGCCTCCATATTTTAATAAGATGGTCGGATTCGACAACTTATGGAGATCACATCATATGCTCAACAATATTCTCCATGTTATCTAACTATGTATAACGCTCTCTAACAAATAGGGTTGACGTCGGCGAGTTGGGGAGTCTTAAATTTATAGAATCTAATAAAATGATTTTCTATTTGCTCATATAAAAAAATTATTATTAGTCTGATTTAGAGATGTTAATTCGAGTCGCCAGGCCTTGCCATACCGGCCAAAAGAAAAAATCGGGCCCAACCCATTTAGTGAGGCCCAAGGCCAACATGGACAAGCCTGGCCCGACCCAGTTTTAGTTTGAGTCTAAATCTTCAGCTTACCTCAGCCTAAGGCTTAGGTTGGGCTTTGGCTAAAAGAGATAGGTCATCTGCCTAGAAATATTTAGCGAATATGCCATAGAAAAACCTAATATTGAACTTTGTCACATCCTAAGAAAGTCTTGTATTCACTGCCATAGTGCTTTAGGGTATTTTTTGTATTCTAAAAATATTATGTGACAGACCTATGCAATTTTTTATAAATATTTTTCTTGTGGCATAAATCAATCTAAGCTTAGAATTAGTGATATATTTGTAAAGACTCTATGACCTGACTCGATTGGCCCGATCCAAATTGACAGCTTTAGTCCATCTTGTCTTCTATTCTTATCATCTATTAAAAAACGGAGAAACAAGTGAGGTCCTTTTTCAAAAAAGCAGAAGAGGTTTTTTAAATGGCCAATGGCCATTAAAGTTTGATGCGTTAGTTAATCATTGTTCCTTCCAGATATTTAGAAATATATTGTTATTTTTAGCTCGATTGTAATTTACTGTTAAGAGTGTTACTTTACTAATACCAAATAAAAACACAAAATGAAATCAAGCAAAAAGCAAATATGTTCACTTTTAATACGAGAGTTATGTACTTTCACTTTCAGTCACTACATAACATATGAAAAAACCATTATAATAAATAAAAAGTTTAGAAAAGAAATTGCACAAATAGACTAATCACGCATGCATGAAAGATGCAGTTTTGACTTATACATAATACTCGGCTCATTTAAGATTTCTCTATTTGCGAGACATGGTATTTTTTCCCTTAAATACATCATATTTTTGTCTGATCATTTAAAGTACATATCCTCATCAACAGGGATCTTGACTTAGACTGAAGGTTATGGTCTAGTGGTTGCTTTTGCTAGGCTTCTCTACTTTATCTGCCAAGGTTCAAATCCCTACAGCCCTCATAATCCTTGCTCCAACAATAGCTGTTGATGTGACGACCCTACCTACGTGGCCGTCACTTAACTTAACTTGGTCGTAACTTTAACATACTTATTAATAAGGTACAAAATTTCAGTATAAATTTTTTTTTAAATGGATTCTTGTTATCGAATCCTTGACATTAAACCTTAGAAGGAATAATAACTGTTTTTCTAAAACTTAATAACATATGAATTCTTAAAGATAAAGAATTCTCAACGTGTAACTTTAAAAGATATAATAATAATTTCTTAAAACTTAATTTCGTCAACCAAATATAATAACATAAATTTATCAACGTGATAATAACGTAATATTAATAATTACGTTTTAACATAACCATAGTAATTTCTTGAAGTATAACTATAGTAATTTCCTTGAACTTTTCCTTTTAAAACATAAGAATGGTTATCTATCAACTATTACTTTAAGGACAATTATTAATTTAAATAAAACTATTTTCAAAACAATTCTAAATTAAATATTACAAATAAAATCCCATTTAAATGCTCTGTAAAACTTTCTTAACAATTATTTATATTTTACTTATAATTCAGCATCTTAAACATAACATATTGATATCTTAAAAGTTTACCTTTTCCAAACTTATCATAATAATAATTACTTGAAACTCGTTTATTTAAATCGTTACT
>CAMOHE010050294.1:1592-18554 GCA_946598075.1 Artocarpus hirsutus
GAATTAACCTTATATATAGAAACATATTAATTCTTATATTACCTAAAGATAAGTATATATATAGAAATATTTATATATAGAATATAACGTTTATATATATATATATATAATACTTGTAAATTAACTTACAATTAACATACAAGATATATATATAACACCTTTGCATGAAGTTCTATCATCCCATAAACACATGGCAATTTCATAGGTAAAAAAAAAAAAAATCAATACATAAGTGATAAAAATAAAACAAATTCATATAATCACAACCAGACCCCTAGCTTAAAATTTAGGGTGTTACAATAAAAATATAATAATAATATAACAAAAATTTAAGAAAATTCTAAGGGTGTCAAAAAGTAAGGATTTTAGTTCGTTTCTCATTATTTTCGAACCATGATTTCAATTGAAGTTTAATTTTGATATATTTTGTAATTGAAGAGGTTAAAGTAAAGCTAAGTATAAGGATTAGACTTAGAGTAAATATTTAAAATAGGAAAATGAGCTCCTTAATGCTTGATTATTAGTTATTGTCAGATTGATGGTAATGTAAGTATAAATTTTCAATCTTTTTGAGGTTTGAAGTACTGGATCCCACGAGAGCTTTATTGACAGTCTCATTGAGTAAAGTAAGTAGAATTTCACCTGTATCACCATAATTGTTATGCATTTAATGTTATGAATTGATATGTGAAAGTTATGTGCATTGCACTACATGTTGTGATTTCAAATATATACTAGCATATAAATAATTATGAAAAGTGTGAAATTGATTATACTAGTGACCTGTGTTGGGAATCTAAGCGACTAGGACACAATGATGTGAAATTTTTAAGCATCAGGGATGCAATGATTAGGCATCTGGAATGCCATGTAAGATATTAAGCATCTGGGATGCCAATCATTTAAGTATCTAGGATGTAATACTTTCTCCTTTAGGAAACACTAAACAGTGTACACACTATGTTAAGAGTATGAAAGATATAGTGAAGAGTAAATGAAATGGAAGGATGATAAAGTGAAAAGTTAAAGAGTAACCATATATTAATTAAGCTCATTCATTCAAATGCTACTCATACATGCATAATTCTACTTATAGGCCATTAGCTCACTCATTTTTATGGTGATGTAGATGAGGGCACATCCTAGCACTAGCTGAGGACTAGATGGTTGGTTGGTACACTCCCAATGCCCAAGGCTAACATATATGGACTAGCTGACCTATTATTTTATGGTCTTATTGTATATGCATTTTCGGTGAGCTAGAGGGATTATATATAGTACACGGCTGAGCCTATTTTTGAGAGGTGTATTATATTTTATATATTTGGCAAACCATTTAGGGTGTATTATATATGTTTTTGATATCCTCACTAGTTAAGACTTTTTAAGAGTTTAAATTTGTCTGTATTTTTATACTCCTTTTGAATGATACATTAAGATTAACATAAGTAAAAAGGCAAGATGTAACACTACATAATGTAACTAGATGGGTCTTTTAGGATTATGTTAGGTGGGTGTTACAAAAAGTTTCATGGTTGTTTACATCTCTCGGTTTGATAATGTAGAGGCCAACGTGCTCGCTAGGTTGTCAGACTGGAGGATCTTGACTTGGTATTGGTCCCACTTGAAAGATTAACCAACCCGGCATTTCAGAGCCTAAGCCGGTGACCATACTGATTCGTAGATGGCCTTGATCATCCAGTACCTGATGATAGCTGAACTGCCCAAAGACCCCGGCATTTCACAACAATTCTACCCGATACATGATGCTCAGGGAAAAACTTTACTGGTGTCACTCAGTACTTTACCAGAGATGTGTGGGGACCAGTGGAAGCAAAGTATCTTATGGAAGAAATCCATAGCTGCCTGTACAGCAATTACACCGGTAGGCGATCTTTGTCTTTTAAGTGCCTTTGCCAGGGATATTATTGGCCAACCATGGATCAAGAATGCAAGGAGTACATGTGAGGGTGTCTCAAATGCCAACAATATATTCAAGCACTCAGCCACCACCTCGAGCCGCTCACTTCCATCATCTGCGCTTGGGCCTTTTCCAAATAAGCCATCGACCCTCTAAGACCTCTTTCTATGGCCTGATCCTAATTTAGATATTGTATTGTGGCCATAGATTACCTCAAAAAGTGGATAGAGGTGGAACCCTACATGGGGATTATTGAGGGAAAGTGCACCAACTTCATTTGCAAGAACATAATCTGTCAGTATGGCATTCCTCTTGCTATCATGACTGACAATACTAAGCAATTTGAAGCCACTAGTCTGAGAAGCACATATGATCAACCCATCATCAAGAAGGTCTTCTCGTTGCCTGGGTACCCCTAAAGCAATGGACAAGTTAAAGCCCTCAACAAAACCATCAAGGACAACTTGAAGAAGAATCTAGAGAATCTTAAGGGTGCTTGAATCGATGAACTACCAAAAATTCTTTGGACCTATTGAACAATTCCCCAAATAGCAACTATAGAAATACCCTTTTCCCTCGTTTATGGCGTTGAAGCAGTTATCCTAATGGAGGTTGGATTGCTAAGCTACTACATGGAACACTATAACAAACAGGAGAATGCTGAGATAGCTATGGCAAGTCTCGTAACGAAGAAAAAGGAATATGGCCTTTGTCCAAATGGTTGCTTGAAACTAGGTTGTGGCTAGTTATTACAACAAGCAAATTGGCTGAGCACTTTCAAGGTTGGGGAGTTAGTTTTATAGAAAGTCCTCATTCCTCGACCAGGCCTTAGATCCTTTGGACCAAAGTGGGACAAACCATTCAGGGTGGTCACCATTAACCTACTGAGGACATATAAAACACCCAATTATGAAGGGAACATAGTTGTTCATTCATAGAACGTCGAGCACCTGAAGTGCTTTAATTGTTAATCTAGGAACCAAAACTCCTTTTTTGACTTCTGGTCCCGACATATTCTTACAACTTATTGTAAAGCTCTTAAACAATTATAGAATACACATCAATGAAAATGAAAACTTTAGAAAGGTGCAACATGCCCTACTAAGTATTGTCTCCAGTTGCACTGCCTTGGTCAAAGATAGAGACCTTGCCAGGTTTATGTAACGCCCCCTTATGGACGTCACAATAATCGTTACTTTCATCCTTGTTATCATTATTGATAAAATAAACCATTTAAATTTAGACACAATTTGATAAACATATCCTAGGATCCAAATCAGTCAAAACCAGTGGCATTAGAAACTAGACTCAAAAACAAAGAATTTCATATATTACACGCATATTTTGACAATAAATTGCATGAAGAAAAAGTCCTCGAAATTCAATCTAAATTTCGGGTCTGTTTAAAACTGTACAGCTTTTAAGGTCAATTCAAAAAATCATAACTATTTAATGAGAACTCTAATTCAAGCGATTGAAAAGCCGAACGAAAGCTTAAGATGTATAGTATTTAGAAAAAATATAAGAAAAATATAAACAGTGCAAATACAGAATAAAAAATTACTGAAATACGCTATCAGGTGTTAGTAGTAGACTTAAGGCATCAAAAATTCAATAATTAAAAATAAAATTACTTTACCCCTAAAATTTTTAAGACAACCTAATAACATTATATACAGTACCACAAAAAGTCTCATTAGCAAATAAATTTGTTTAGCCATACAAATAGGTCACATAAACAAAAAGTACTGAATTTACTGAATAGACAGCTATAAAACCTATCTTAAAGAAAATTCAAGAACTCATAAAATATTCATCAAATAACCACAAAATTTTCCAGATCATAACTTAACATATGCATGAATATCTCTGTAAAATTTCGTTAAAATCAAAGGTCGTTTGCCTCTTAAACATGGACTATACTTTTGTGCAAAATACCAATCAGCAACAGTTTGGTCATGAGTGGCAGAGAAAGAAAGTTTAATATCTCAGCATAGAAAATTCCAAATAAAGTGAAATTTTGAGGAATATCACATATCACATACATAAACATCATACTAAAATTTCAGAGAAAATGGAAATTTGTAGACAAAGTTATAAGGGTCGGATTACAAAGGAAACAAAATTTCAGCAATAATCTAGAATGAGTTTCTTACCTCCAAAACGATTCTTCTTAATTCTCTTGAATTATTTAAATGAAAACCTAATATTTCATTCAATTGTTTGTAGAAAAATAAGGGAGAGAAGGGAAGAAAACGTGGAGAAGAAAGAGAGAGCGTCTAAGAAAATTTTTTAAGAAAGAGAATTTTCTTTGGCTAGAAATTTAGAGAATGAAGACTTTGGTGGCTCAAAGGTGTATTTATAGGTTTATGAGAGAGAAGTGATTAGATAAGTATAGAAAACCCTAATCCTAATCTAATTCAATTTCCTTTTGTTTTTCCTTTTTTTTTTTCTTTTCTCACGGCAATATGCTGTTTCTTCTTCTTTTATAACCTTATATGATATAATATAATATAATATGATATAAACTTATAATATAATATAATATTATAATATAATATAAAATAATTATAATACATAATTACTTATATATAACAAAAATATTTACTTCCATAACAAAAGAAAATTATTAATTTTCACATTATTTTCTTGGACATTTTATATTATCCAATTACTTAATGCCATTATAATAAAACTACTACATATGTAATTATCATAGCATCATAAATGTTATGAAAATAAGAAAATATGCAACAACATTCATGTCATCATCAAAAATATAACTGTAGGCATGCACAATTCTAGAGCATTATAAAGATTATAAATTTAGGGCAAATTGAAAGCCATAATATATATATATAAATAAATACTTTAAGCTTATAATCACTTTTGACATGAACATCCCAAGCACATCGATCCCACGAGGCCGTCACCTGTGACATTACTAAATAAAAAGTTAATTTACTTAACATAAATAATTATAGCACTAAAGTATCACATTCTAACGTTAAATTAACATAAGTGTCCATAGAGAAAAATGGCAGACGTTACAGTTTATCTGGTCAACGGACTTAAAACTACTAGATGTAGCTAAGATCTCCAAGTTGTCGTTAGATCGATTCTAGGAGTCAAATAGGTCACTTATATTTAGAGATTACTTGCTTGGGAAATACTAACGATGTGGTCGAAAAATGATTTTTTTAAGTCTTAAACACAGTCTTCTTAGCAACTCATGAACACTTAAACTTAGAAACGAAGTAAATGCATTAGGGATGCCCCTCCTATTAAAGTTAGAAACAAAGTAAATGCCTTTGGGATGCCCCTCCTATTTATAGGTAGCCGTTGACATGGCAAACAAGGAAGTGTAATGATTACATCCATCATGAACATTGCCAATCATAAAGCGACACATGTCGGGGGCACCAAACGTTCAGGGAAGAAAACGGGACAAGGCTCTAAGCATACCATCCCTTTAGGGAAAGTGGTCCCACAGAGCCCAATATAGGTACACATAGTATACTGAGGACCACTTTATTTGGTAGTAGACTTGGTCAAGCACCAACCAGGTCCACTAGGGCCTACTGTTAAGGGTATGCTTAGGAAGTACCCAGGAATAGTAGGTCAGATCAACATCGACCAAGCTGATCGGTAAGGGTTTGCCCTAGTATTTTGTTACGTCTCCTCCATCTAATCTGAACAAACTCCTACTCGGAGCCCGACCATCACAGACCAAGGTACAAGAAGAATCCAACCTCTACATGTATCGAACAATTGCACATCCCTTGCTTGGCATCAGGCATGTCCCACGTGGCGCTGCCATAGCCTCGGATAGGGGCCATTCTCTTTACCACATGAATCAGGATGCCTGTCGCCAACCTCCTTGACACCACCATACTAAACACTCGGGTCAAGGGTCAAATCAGCTTTACACTCAGTCCAAGTGATGAGCTATAAACAAGAGCATTTATTCTACCTTCAAGCTAAGTGGACTCTCTCTAACCTACCTTTAGCTTCTCTCTTGGCCTAATAGATACCTGACTTGAGCATCAAAGATCCCATAGTTAGCACGACACTGGTGTCCCTCTTTGACCTCTGAGGCGTTCCTTCTTCTTACAGGGCTAACCAGTGAAGTTGAAAAGAGCAACGTAAGGTAGTCCAACCACCATGTGTAGTTACATGTGGTGTTGATCATCAATAGACCTAAAGAAATATCTTAAGGAAAGGAAGAAACCAATGGTGAGGGATTTTCAGCAATGGAAGGCCTAGGAAGAGGGACTCTAAGTCATGAGGAAAATAAAGATCAAAGTCCAAACACAAAAGGAAATGCTTTTACTATTAAAAAAAAGGGCATTTTAAGAGGGAATGCCCAAAAAGGAAGACGAATAGGAAGAAAGATTCAAGAAGTGACTCAAGACATAAGTCTATGGCTTCAGATGGTTATGACTCCATAAATGTGCTAGTAGTTGAAAATCCTAAACTCAATGATAAGTGGGTTCTTGATTCAGGATGTTCTTTTCACATGTGCCCCTTCAAGAATTGGTTCTATTCTTATGAAGAAATTGATTGGGGCAAGGTTGTGATGAGGAATACTGCAACTTATAGAGTCAATGGATTAGAAGGTTCAGACTAAGTTCACATGATGGAAATGAGAAAATTCTGAGTAATTAAGACATGTACCAAATCTAAAAAGAAATGTAGTTTCTCTGGATATGTTAGAAGCCTCTAGGTGCTCCAATAGAGTAGAAAATGGAGTTCACAAAGTCTTCAAGGATTTTACGATGTTGACGAAGGGAATTAGGTGCAATGGCATCTATATCATGCAAAGATCAATGGTTCTTGGCCATTCAAATGTGTATGTTTCAAAGAGTGCAAAGAAGACTAAACTCTAGCCCCATAGACTAGGGCACATAGGGGAAAGAGGATTGTAGGAACTAGGCAAAAGAGGCTTACTTGGAGGAGATAAATTGAAGAGCTTGAAATCTACGAGCATTGTGTGTTTAGGAAGAAGTAGAGGGTAAAGTTTGCAAGATCTCTGCATAAGACCATGGAAGTTTTGGAGCATGTTCACTCTAATTTGTGGGGTGCAGCAATAATACCTTCTCATCGTGGAAACAAGTATTTTATTACCTTTATAGATTTTAGCAAAAAATTATGGATTTATTTGCTCAAAACTAAAGATGAGGCTTATAAGAAATTTAGGCCATGAAAGAAAATCAGTGTGATATAAAGATTAAGAATAATGGGTTAGAGTACATGGCTAATTGGTTTATTAAGTTTTACAAAGAACGTGGAATAAGAAGGCATAAGATGGTTAGAAAGACTCCTTAGCAAGACGGCTTAGCTAAGAGAATGAACAAGACTTGCTTAGAAAGAGTAAGATGTCTTCTGTCAAATGCAGGCCTACCAATTAGTTTCTAGGGTAAAGTTCTACATACAACCTCCTATTTGGTAAATAGGTCCCCATCAGCTGCTATTAATCTCAAAGCACCACAATAAATGTGGAAAAGTGAAGCAGCTAATTATGGAAACTTAACAACGAAGACCCATGGGTAGTATTTTATGACACATTTTATGGACGGAAGACACTCTTTGATGGCTGCTTTTCCATGGCAGGATGAGGATGTTAAACCAAGTGTTTTATGGGAGGCAACCCAATGGATGGAATACGCACTAAAACAGATTTGATCTTTCTAACTCTCCTCCATTTTTATCTTTTTATTGTTTTTATCACTTTTATTATTTAGTGTGTTTTTGTTTTCTCTTTTCTTCTATGCTTAGTCCTATATTGAGAATAATATAAGATTAGCTGTGGGCGGGAAGAATTTAGGATTAGGTTTTTGTTTTCTTGTTTTAAAAAAAATGCTTATTTTAAAAAAATCATAAAAATTTTGCGAATTTTTAAATTTTTTGAATTTTTTTTGTTTTAGTTTAGGTTGTTTTTGTGTCTTAGGATGCCTTCTAGCTTCATTGATAAGAATCAAGCATTAATTTTAATGTTTTCATTAATTATGAGTGTTGTGTTGAATCTTGATGTCATTTTTTTGTTAATATATTTTTATGATGATTATACTCACTCTTTTTGCACAATAGACATGTTATTCAATAAAAAAAAAAATACTATGTTAGATTAAGTATATTCTTATACCCTCATCTTAATGTTCACTTTGATTTTGACATGCAAGGTTGAATGTTAGAACTCTCTTGGTGGTCTTTCGAGGTGAATGGTTGATCAACTATCACTTGAAAAAGGATTAAGGCACTAGTCTTCGTAGCACCAAGGCCAAATTAGCTAGAGCCCTAATAGAGGTTCCTAAGAGAACATCCTCCTAGTAAGCCAATTTGAGCCTTTCATGTAAACCTTTTTATTTTTCTAACCACATTATTTTCTTATCTAGCTTGGTATACTTTTATGCCTCTACACTTGTTCCAAAAATGAACTAGAACTTAGAGACTTATTTCCTATTCAAGGGAGATTTTGCAAGAAATTGGGTTAGGGATAGAAGATAAGTGAGGGGAAGGAAATTGAATCGAGAAAGAAGGAAGAGAAAATTTTTGTAAGAATTGCTCAAGGAAAAGAAAAAAAGAAGAAAAAAAAAGAAAAGAAAAAAGAAAAAAAAAAGACAAAAGGAAACAATTATTGAAAATTCAAAAGGAAAAAAGCGAAATTCAATAAAATTTTGAGCTTACCGAGTATGATTTTGGGTGTTACAAGGTTGATTAGAATGATGCAAAGGCCCAACACAATTTATTCATCCCACTTTTTACTTTTGTTGGGTTTTAAGAGGTATTTATTGAAAAATTTTATGATGTCTCTAACTCTATGAAGTTTTTAGAACTTTTGTAATTCTCATATCTTTTCTTTCTTTTAACCATTACCCTTTAGCCTTGTTACAACCCATATTGAAGACTTTTTTTATTTTAGGCGGTGCCTTCAGCGTAGTAGAGATTCGCATCAAAGATGGAGCCTATGACATTTGATCCTTTCAGCCAAGATTGGGTTATTGTTTTTATGAAGACTAAAAGGGTTTACCTTTTTTGAAACTTGTGTTGTTTCAATATCATTAGCAATGGCTATTTACACACACATATGAGTATAATTGTTATAGGATTTATTAGCTTGAGAATTACTAACTGATTTAATGCAATGCTTGTTGGATTTCAAGTCCATATCTCCTATTATTCTCTAAGATAAAAAGTTGGAAAGTTAGTATTATTTTTCTATGTTCCTTTTTGGTTTTCATCTTAGGTTTGCTCGAGGACAAACAAAGGTTAAGTGTGGGAGAATTTAATAAGTGATAAATTTGTTATAATTTTCTAATTAATTTTCCCAAAATTTGTTGCTTTCTTCTTGAGTATTTTGTGTTTTAGTTGCGATTTTGTGTTTTATAGATGTTTAGAGATAATGAGATGGATGAAAACTAAAGCTTTGAAGCCAAGAATTACGTTTATTCATTTCATAAGATAATCAGGGTCAAAGTTGAAGTTTTGAAAATATTTCGGACAAAAATAGACAAATCTAGTCATCTGGCTGCAACCCCGCTCCAATTAGCCATTCAGCCGTGCTACAGTATAGAGAGGCCGCACCTCCATGAGCTTCACGCCTCGTAACTTAAAACCCTACAAGACTCTCGTAGCTGTGAGACAATAATGTGCACCTTCATGCACAGAAAGGAGACTCGTAGCCTGATGTAGGAAAACCGTATGACCACATAGGATTATGCTTGTCCCCATGCATGTCCAAGCCTGCCATGTAAGAATCAGCGCCTCGCATATGCCAACGAGGGGAAAAACATGCCTCATCCGTCCCTTCACTTCTCGTTCCAAATGTGACCTAAAAGTAATTTAAAGTTGCCTCTTTTCACCGTTATTACCAAAACCTATAAATACCTCACTTAGACACAAGTTTAATAGCAGTTTTTCATTAGTTTTACTTAGCTTTTCTTAGTCTTAGAAGATGAAAAAGAAGAAGAAGAAAAAGAGGAGAATCGACAGTGGCTTTAAAGAAGATTGTCTACATAGAGATTCTTGAAGACCCAACCTAGTTCTTTCTTTTCATTCTCTTTGCTTTTCATTTTATTTTATTTTATTTTTTGCTTTTTAATTCAGATTGTTTATATTCTTCTATAATTATTGTTCATGATTATTTTCTTGTTTTGTTTGGGTGGCCAACTCAATTCAACTTGAATTTAATTTATTGCTAGATTGGAATGCTTAATCCATAATTGTCTTGTTATTCTAATCATTAGTAGCAAATTGCAAGGTATGACTACGAGAGGTTTTCATTAATTATAGTGAGGAACATAACGTAGGTTGAATAATCCGAGCTTGTGCATTTTTTATCTAGATCAACTTATCTCTCTTATCTTAAAGCTTTCATTCAATTGAATCTAGAGAGCTTATTCTAGGTTATTTAAAGGAAAGATATTAAGTGAAGAGTTTGTTTTGCTTAACGACTAAGTAAGTAAAGATTAGGATAATAGAGCTTGTTGCTATGTACGGTTGGTAGTTTTGATGGATAATTGTACATAATTCTGTAATTAATTTTATGGTTATTATTTAGTAGTGGCGAATGATCCTTTAACTAGTTTTAATATTATTGTTTCGTAGTTTATTTATTTTCTTGTGTTTTTGTTAATTTAATTGTTTAGTTAATTAAATTCAAAACCTCCCAACTTACTGTTAGTGTTAGCATGTCTTAGAGTTAATAACTAATTAATTAGAATTAATCCTCTCCAAGAATGATCCTTATTTACCACTACACTTAATAACAATGACATTTTAAGTAAGTATTAATTTTGTGCTCCCTCTAAGGTTTACGAATATTGCAAATGAAGTAACCAATAAGGGACAAAAACATTTAGAAGTTATAAAGTCTACTAAATCAAGTGATTAGATTGCTGTTATGAAGGAAGAATCAATTAGATTGCTGTTATGAAGGAAGAATCATTCTCATTAGAAAAGAACTGTACATGGGAATTGATTCCTAGGCCAAAAGATGCCAAGGTAGTGGGCTGCAAGTGGGTCTTCAAGAAGAAAGAAGGGATTATAGAAGTTGAGCTAGCTAGGTTAAAACCAGGTTCATTGTAAAAGGGTTCACATAGAGAAAAAGGGTAGATTTTCACAAAATCTTCTCCCCTATTGTGAAGCATTCGTCTATCAAGGTTCTTTTGTCAATGGTAGTACACTTTGACATGGAGTTAGAACAAACGGATGTTAAACCGCCTTCTGACATTGAGAATTCAAAGAAAGAATATTGATGCAGCAGACTATTAGTTTTGAGGTCAAGGGAAGTGAGGATTGGGTTTGCTTGCTTAAGAAGTCATTTTATGGATTTAGGCAATCTCCTCGATAGTGGTATAGAAAATTTGATAGCTTTATGGTCAAGAATAGTTTCAAAAGAAGTTCTTTTGATATCTGTGTGCGTCTAAAAAAATATAGCGGTGAAAAATATGTTTACTGTTGCTTTAGGTTAATGATATGCTCCTTGCTTCCTAGGATAAATATGAAGTTAATAGGTTAAAGAAGTTACTGTATTCTGAGTTTGAGATGAATGACTAAGGTTTAGCAAAAAGAATCCTCGGAATGGAGATATCCAGGGGTAGGTCTGTGGGAGTATTGATAATTCCACAGAGGGGTTATGTGGAAAATCTCTTGTCCGAATTTAGAATAAAAGTTGTAAGGCCTGTGAACATTCCTATCTCACCACACTTCAATTTGACCAATGACTAGTGTCCAAAAACAGAAGAGGAAGAAAAGTTTATATCAAGAGTTCCATATGCTAGTCTTGTTGGCAGTTTAATGTATGCCAAGTCTGTACAAGACTAGACACGTCTCATGCTGTCAGTTTGATAAACAAGTACAAGGGAAAGCCTGGTTTGGAGCATTGGAAAGCAAATAAATGGGGTCATCAAGGATATGTTGACTCAGACTATGCAGGTGACCCTGATAAAAGAAAGTCTTTAATAGGCTATGTCTTCACTTTATTTGGTAATATAGTTATTTGGAAGGTTGCTTTGAAGCATATTGTTGCACCCCCGACAATTGAAGCTGAATATATTGCTTTAATCGAAGCAATTAAGTAAGCAAACCAAAAACTATGTGAACAGGTGGCACACTATGATTGAAAATCAAGTGGGATGGAATAGTGCCAGATCATCAGTCAGAAGATGATAGAAGTTAGGGGTATTTTAGTCATTGAAGCGAGTATAAACGTACAGATGAGTTCATTAGTTCTGTTTTTTTTTTTTTTTTTTGGTTAGCAAAAGCAACAAGTCTTTTGACAGATTCAAGAAAGAGTGGTCTGTTAGAAATTTTCTCTAGGAAAAAACAACACTAGGTACTAGATCATAATATGATCTGGGTATTGTGTGATTCAAAGATGGATAGACTTGGAATTAATCCGATATATGGGCTAATATATTAAATAAATATGAATTAAAGGCTATCAGATAAGGTTGTCTAATTAAAAGTGATCAATTTAGGTTTTGGGCTTTTAATACATCATTAAGTATGGGCCTCCTATGTGTAAAGACTAAAATATAATTACTGATTTTATGAGGGCTAAATTAGTAATTAAGGATAACTGTTAGAGTTTAGCAGTTATATAAATGTGGTCTCCAAGTCAGTACGTACGTTATTTTTCTGTTCTCTATCTATAGAGAAATTACAAAGGCAAACTTTGAATAAGGACTTATGTATTAGGCTTAGAAGATCCTCAATCTACAGAATTAGGAATCACAATTCTATCTATGCATTCAGGTTAGCTTCTGCATTTCATTAATTCTCTCGGTGATTTGACATAAATGATCCTGGATGATGATGGTTTTCATCATAATATTTTGTTCAAACAAGTGATATCAGAGCCTCTTTATGTTGAGTCATTGGGAATCAATAATTTTCTATATGTGATTTTCATAGAAAAATTCTCAAATTTAACAATCTATTATTCTTTAAAATTGTTAACTTTGAGAACAATTGTTTAAAGAAATTTTTTGTTGAATTATTCAGGAATACATTATTGTATTAACATATATATATATTTTTTGAAAGTATATTTTGTTTGGATTTGTATATGAATATATATATATATATATATGTATGTATGTATGTATGTATGTATAAAGTTCAATTCGGTTGAAAGAATTTTTTTTTCCTTATCCTTTGATTGCAATATACGGCATGTTTGCCAAAAAGTAGGGGGAAAAAAATTTCAAGATTTGGTTTTCTATGTGAAGTATGCATATATAAGATTTAGTTTCGTTCATGTGCCTGTGCAGAGAAAACAAAAGAACAAAACTAAATTCAGATTTATATATATATACACATGTATGAATATATGTATTCACTTAAAATTGGTTGTTTACTTTTCAAGAAACTTGAATTCCGTTGGATTATTAAGCATATGATATATATATATATATATATATATATATGCATGTTTTGTGAATGAAATCGTTTCCCTGAATTCAGTTTTGAAGGAACTTTTTTTTTCTTTTACAGCACAAGTTGCCGAAAAGAGACAAAAAAAAAAAAAGTTCGTATAACGTAGGGTTTGAGAAATTTTTGGGCTTTAGCCCATGACTAAAGAAAAGATTACACTAGCCCAAATGGGGCCCGTGACCAGTTGTAACCTAGGGGTTAAACCCCTGGGTGACCAGCCTTAAAAAAAAAAAGAAAATAAAGGGGGGTTGGGTTAGGATCCGGGTTAGGTCCACCCGACCTAGTCCAACCCCGATCCAATCAAGGTTGACTAGTCAAGTTAACCGGTTTACTTTGATCGTTGACTTTGACTCATTGACTTTGACCAAGTTGACTTTTGACCTATTTTTTTATTTTTTTATTTTAATTTTGGTCATTTTTGGTGCAATTTTAAATTCAAATATTGTATTTTATATATATTTTGAGATGAATTAATTGAAGCAACATGTCACCAAAGTGGCCTCACTTGTGAAAATTAATTTGTTTTGGAATATAGATGGTTGTGTGCATGTAACTTATGTGAATATTGGCCGGCCTACAGAATTGCATGTACACCAATGGTAATAAACACGTGATGATTATCTGGTTTTACATGTGAGCAATAAATCGGCCTAAAGGAGGATTTATTGTTTGACCTATTCTTATTATCAATGTTTGATTACTACACCAAGATATTACTTACAAGTTAATATTTCTATCCAAAGACTAAATATTAATAGAGTGTCCAATATCTTAAGATGGGGTTACTTTTATTTGAATTTATTATTGTTATTTTGGATTCTTATATGAGCTTGTTTTTGGGTTTGTTTGTTTTGTACTCTGATTTAGCTACTAGTTCTATCTCAAATATTACTGCCAACATCAATTCTATTCCTATGTTGAATGATAGCAACTTCAATCATGGCAAGAGAACCTCCTTATAGTTCTCAGAGTCATGGATCTCAACTTTGCATTAAGAGTTCCTTCTCCTACACCTTTTACAAATAAAAGTTCCTCCAATGGAAAAAGGGACATGGAAAGGTGGGAGAAGTCAAATTGCATGCGTATGATGATCATAAAGAAGACTATTCTAGAAGCATTCAGGGACACTATATCCGAAACGATAAAGACAACCAAAGAGTTCCTTGAGCACATTGAGAAGAGATTTGCCAAAAATAAAAAGGTTGAAATAAGTACACTTTTGGCAAGCCTTATCTCAATGAGATACAAAGGTAAAAGGAACATCAGGGAGTACATCATGGAGATGTCTCATCTTGCTTCAAAACTGAGAGCACTTAAGCTTGACCTTTTTGAGGACTTGTTAGTGCATTTGGTTTTTATATCTCTTTCACACAATTCAGTCAATTTAAGGTGACCTATTACTGCCAAAAGGAGACTTAATCTCTTAATAAGCTCATCTCACATTGTGTGCAAGAAAAGGAAAGGTTAAAGCAAGAAAAGATAGAAAGTGCTCACTTGGCTGATACTTCCAAGCACAAAGGAAAGAAAAGAAAGAAGGATAAGGAAGCTATAATTTCGACAGCTCAAAAGAGACAAGAAAAGAGACTAGTTGATCTAGAAGGTATAGGTTGTTTCTTCTGTGGAGCTACAAGACAGAAGAAGAAGCATTGCACCAATTATCATGCTTGGCATGCTACGAAAGATATGCTTCTTAATTTGGTTTGTTCTGAGGTTAATTTAACTTTAGCACCTGAACACACTTGGTGGATAGATTCTAGTGCAACCACTATGAACAACATCCAGGACTAGTTGCTAAGTTCCTAAAGGAAAGCGGTATCGTCTCACAATACACTATGCTGGGTTCACCCCCTATGAATGGTGTTGCTGAAAGATGAAATAGGACACATAAGGATATGGTAAGGAGTATGATTTCTCATTCTACCTTACCAAAATCACTTTAGAGAAAAGCACTTAAGACTACAGCATATATCCTTAACAGGGTTCTAACTAAAGCAACTGCCAAAACCCCTTACGAACTTTGGACGGGCAAGAAGCATAGTCTAAAGCACCTGCATGTTTGGGGATGTCCAGTTGAGGCAAGGCCTTATAGGCCTAATGAAAAGAAACTGGACTCAAGGATGGTGAGTTGTTATTTTATTGGATACTCTAAAAGATTCACTAATACAAAATGTGGATTCCACGACGGTTAAAAAACAGTCGTGGAAACCTCTGTTGTGGAATAAGACAGACTTTTCACGACAGTTTTTTACCGTCGTGTAATAGAATAATTGACATGCGAGATCGGTGGGAGTGCTAATTTTTCACAACGATTTTGGTGAAAAACCGTCGTGGAAGGTTGAGATTCCACGACGGTTTTGGTCAAAAACCGTCGTGGAAGCTCCACCTTCCACGACGGTTTCTAACCAAAACCGTAGTGGAATCTTAGCCTTCCATGACGGTTTTTCACAAAACTGTCGTGGAAGGCTGAGCTTCCACGACGGTTTTGGTTTTTGACCAAAACCATCATGGAAGGTGAGCTTCCACAACGGTTTTGGTTAGAAACTATCGTGGAAGGTGTTCCACGACGGTTTCTAACCAAAACCGTCACCGTCATGGAAGGTGCTCAGTCTTCCACAATGGTTTTGGTGAAAAACTGTTGTGGAAATTTGGTATTTTCCAAAAAAAAAATTCTCCCGTAATTTCAATTTCCCACGGGATGGCTAGTCTCGTATGTTATCCATTATATCAAGGCCCTAATTACATACAATAATTATTGTATATTAAAAATTAATTTGTATTTGCAAGATCATTTTACATTTGAGCTACCACTTGTAATTATATCCCGCATGAAACGTAGAATAAAAAAACCACATTCTATGTTTCTTTGTTGTCTTGGGCACTTACGTTTAGAATATAACGTTTCGTTTGGTCGGTTTGTGACACCAGTTCCTGCTTGAAGCTTCCAATCATTAAGCGCCCTAATAATGTATCATGTTTAAATAATAAATAAATTAATAGACGATACAATTATGTGAGACTAAAAAAAATTAATTTTGTAAGACAATATTAATACTTATAATCTTGTGACTGATAAGAAATCCTCACGTGGTGGGTGTCTGAGGGGGTCAAACTAATATATTTTGTCCTCCCATGGCGAAATAAGTCCTAACATCCAATGTTGTCCAACGTTGTATGGCAGGAAGAATAATTTCCCCCTGGGTGCTTCAGCTAATAGGTGGAGGAGTGATGTGGCACGCTCTCTATGATCACTCTGTAGGTCTCTTGCATCACTTGAAACAATGGCCGGAGATATGAAGCTGAAATTTTGCACCATGCCTTGAAGTTCACAATATTCTGCCAAAAAACTACAATAGAAACATTACAGTGAATTCTTTTAAAACACCTTACAACTCTACGTATATATTTAAAATACTTAAATAAGGCTAGAGTTATCACCTGAGGTATACGAGGATACTGTTTGCCCCGATTTCTTTGAAGCTGATGAAGTCGTAAACGTCTTTATACCCCACATAGATAGGGAAATCATTGCCAGTGACATTTACCGGTATCGGGCACTGAATGGTCGACCCATCGCGCATGAAAGAATGTGCGTATAGAGCTAA
>CAMOHE010050295.1:0-11684 GCA_946598075.1 Artocarpus hirsutus
GCATGATTATTTTATGTTATATGTTGATGGTTATGATGATGGAAAGAAGAAAGTAAGGGTTTTGGTGAAATATCAAATGAGACTAAATTGCAAAGAAAAAAGAATTCTTGATAGATTTGAAAATCAGCCAAAAAGTCTTGTCTCCCTAAAAGTTGGAATTTCAAGAAAGTTCTAACACAAAAGTTGTAGAACATGTCGAAACTGTTAGGACAATCTGAACATTTTTCTAAAATTCTGTCCAGTTTAAAAGTTATGAATTTTACAAAATTTTGGGCACAAAATTTCAAGAAATGGAAACGTTATCAAATGTTTAGAATTTGACCATAGTGCTTTTTTAAGTTTTGTTCCTTGCAAAAAACTAAATGTTATACTATAAATTGGTCATTTTTGGTTCCGAGGGCAAAAATGTAAATATTTTTGTATTTCTGGCCAAAATCATAAAATTGTGTGAAAACAGGGTTTTCACTAGGAAACGTTGGTTTCTTACACTGCTGTAGCCAGTAAGTATCGTAGATGCTAAGTTTTAAAGGATTTAAAGTTTAGTCAAGGATTGAAAGAAAAGAAACACACTTAAGGGTAAAATGGTCATTTTATAAAAATGGCCAAAACGGACCCGAAATGCCTGATGTCAGGACATGCTCCTTCACGGAAATTTTTCCATAACATGTAAGAAATGGAACGGTAAGGTTAAGCAATAAATTTTATAAAGTTACAAAATGGAAAAAAAAAAACCCTTTAGGGGTAAAATGGCCATTTTTTAACAAAACGGCTAGAACGGAATCAAACACTCCGAATTAGCATAACAGTCTTAGATAGAAAATGTTTTGTAATATGTTAAGTAACGAAACTGCTAGAGAAACAAAAAGTTTAACTAAAGGACGCTTAAGAATAAAAGTAACCTGGTAGGTTACAAAGTCAAGTAAAGAAAGAAAACGGTAACAGTTAAGTAAAAAGAGTGATAATAGGTTATAGAATTAAGTAAAAGGTACAATAACTTAGTGGGTTACAAAGTTCAAAGCAATGGGGTACAAAGTAAAGAGAATGGTAAACTGATAGTAAACCAAGTTATAAAAAAAGGAACAAATGTTTAATATTTACATTTTATTATCAATCGAGTAGATTAATAAAAAGAAAGTTAACTAATAAGTCTGGTGTCGTATGATCAAGACATAAAGGCTGACTAATGAAAGGAAAAAGAACATAATAGAGAACGCTAGAATGTAATCCAGGTAAGTTTAAACTTCACCTGCAGCATGAGGTAAATGATTTTTAAATATTTATGTATACGTTTATAAATGAGTTTGCAATTATTATGCAAGTTTGTTTTAAAGTATGTTTACATTTATTATGCAAAAAAGTTTTTAAAAATTCAAAGCAACATTTGCAATGAATTTGCAAGTATTATGTTTAAAGGCTATTTGCATATTTATATGCATAATGTTTTTAAAAGTTCAAGTTATGATTTTCAAAGTATTTAAAGTATGTTTTGCATTTTGATAATGCATAATGTTTTATAGTTTAAGTTATAAGTTTTATGATGCATTTGTTATGCAATAAGTTTCAGAGTATAAGTTATGATTTGCAAAATGTGTTTGCGTTTTATGTTGCATTTGTTATGCAATAGGTTTTAGAGTATAAGATATGAGTAGCAAAGGTGTTTGCATATAATCTGTTAGCATTTGTTATGCTCATTAACGTTAAAAAGAAGGTAAAGTAAAGATAATAAAAAGAAAATGTCGTACCAGCCTCCTTGTTGTGAGGTACTGAAAGTAAAATTAAAGTTATGACCTCCTAGATGTGAGATACACAAATAAAGTTAAAGTTTGACCTCTTAGATGTGAGGTACATGACCTCGATGTTCGATAGTCTCAAGTCTTCCACAAGGGAAGTATCATATTTATGATCTCATGATTAAAGATGTTGGTACGAACACTAAAGGTTGTAAGATAAAGAAAGTTAAGGAACAAGGACAAAGGTTAAGAAAGAAAGTAATGTTTAAGTTTATAGAATGTTCATAAAATGCTTATAATTGAAGTTCATAATTAAGCACAATTGGAATCATGCATTATGAATTTGCTTGTATTCCTTATTATAAAGTATATGCTTATGAAAAACATTTTGAGGAATGTTTTATGTTAAGTGTTTATGAGAAAAGTTTTAAAGCATGCATAAATGATTTTGTGAGTTTATGTTTGAACTTACTAAGCAAAAGCTCATAAAAGTTTCTTCATATTGTAGGTAGTCCTAAGGGTGACCAGTAGGACGTGTGTAAAGAGCTCGGTGTTACGGTAGATAGTTGCAAAGATTTGGGTATGGATACCAGCATAGTAAGTTTTCGCTGTACAGAGAAAAGGTTTCCACTATTTAATATAGTGTTTTCAAAGTATTGAGAAAATCACAGTTTTAAGAAATGTTTTTAAAGTTTTATAATATATTTACAGAATGTTTTATTTTCTTATAAAGTTAAGTTTGGATCAATGATTCAGTAAATGTTTCTTAATAAGTTTCAAGAAATGATTTGAAATGGTTTTAAAAGCAAGTGTTGAGCGAGGTCTCAATTTAGATTGCAATAGAAGTTGCAATAGTCTTTATGAAAGTTTTAAAGGACGTTTAAAAGAAAGAAAAATTTATTTTAGTATTTCTCTTACTAAGTAAGTAAGATTACTATTTAAGTAATGATGTTTTAAGTAAGTAAAGTGACTACCCAAAAAGACGAGTTGTCACATTTTTTACGCATTAAACTTAGTTATTCTATTGAACGATTAACATAATTGTATGTATCAAAAAATAATGACGTTGCATGGAGCTCCAAAATCTATCATTTATGATATAGATGGTTGATTTACCTCGAGATTCTAGAAAAGCATATAAGAAGCAATGGGCTCCAAGCTAAAATTTAGCACTGTGTTTCACCCATAAACCGATGGCCAGTTTGAGAGGACCATTCAAACTTTAAAAGACATATTAAGAGCTTGTGTGCTGGATTTTAAGGGAAACTAGGACAGGAAGTTACCCTTAATTGAGTTCTCCTACAACAACAGTTACCGTGTGTTAATAGGCATGGCACCTTTCGAAGCTCTTTATAGAAGAAAGTATGGATCCCCAATCCACTGGCATGAATCTACGGAGAAACATCTAGAGACTACGGACTTTATTAGAAAAACCACAGAGCACGTGAAATGAATCAAGGAAAGACTAAACACAGCTCACAGCCGACAAAAAAATTACATGGACAAGCATTACAGACCCCTAGAATTTCAAGTAAGAGACTTTGTTTTCCTAAATATCACACCAATGAAAGGGTTAATGCGATTTGAAAAAAGAAGGAAGCTCATTCTAAGATATATAGGACCCTTTGAGATCCTAAAAAGGATTGGTAAAGTTGCATACAAACTCACTTTGCCAACAGAGCTCGCTTCTATACACAAAGTTTTTCATGTGTCAATGTTAAAGAAGTACATGCCCAACCCATCACATGTGCTACACCAGGAACTGGTTGAAGTTAATGCAGACTCATCGTATGAAGAAAAGCCAATTTAAATTTTGGCTGCGAGGAGAAAACCTTAAGGACTAAGGTGATACTACTAGTGAAGGTTTTGTGGCGAAATCACAATATTGAGGAAACCATTTGGGAACGCGAAGAAGATATGAGAAAAAACTACCCTGAGTTATTCTAATTTTCGGAACGAAAATTCTTAAAGAGGGTAGATTGTAATGACCAAGAAAATTCTAAGTTTAAAAAGCATAATTTACTTATTTAAATCAAGGATTTTCTTGGAAACATTGTGTATAAAATACGTGACTGCAGAATTTATGGAATTGACATATGACTATTCCAAAAATTCTATGAAAGATTTTATGGTTAATTAATTAACTATTGTAATTTAATAAAGAGATTGATAAATTTTATAGCAACTAAGGCTGGAGAAATTTATCTGTAAAGAACTCAAGAAATTTAATTATGAGAATTTTTAGGTTAGTACTAAGTTAAAAGTGTGCTGAGAAATTTTCTAACTCAAATTAGATCCTTAATTGCCACTTAATTTGAAAATAGAGCTATGCGAGTAACTATATTGACAGAAAATGCTATACAAACTCGGATAGTGACATTCTTAAAAACTATGTTATTATTGAGCCCAGATACTGAAAGAGTCAAGTTCACATTTTTATTAAGTCTAATTAAATGTTTAGACTTAATGCACTAAAAAACAATATGTGATTAAACTTTGATCAATGTCGGTTCATATTGTGATTAGCGTATCACAATATTTGAAAAAAATAAGAAAGGAATAGTCAAGTAATAAAATATCCTATCGGCTAAGTTAATTATTGATGGCAGTATAAAATTTATCTACTTAAAGGAAACTTGCAAGATATGCACAAACTACCCTTAAATCAAGCTTCACCCAAATGATGGTTGTCCTTTACAATTAATGAAGTTCAACCTAACACTCCACTCACTCCTAACAAAGGCGCCAATTTTGGAGGAGAATTAAGCTTAGTTTAAGCCTAAATCTAGCCTAATCAAGCCACTTAGACACTAATCAATCATAGATTAGGTGGAGGGGTTAGATTAAGTTTTGGCCTATATAAGGAAGATCATGATGAGTGCCGCAAATTTTACTTTATTTCATTATCTTCCAATTTCCTTTCGACCAAGTGAGCCTAGAGACTCAAAGAAAGAATTTCTTTTTTTGTCTCCACTTGTTTCCAATTTCCTTTCCATCAAATACCAAGTCCTTAAGAAATAAAGGTTCTTTCCATTTTCTTCTCCACCCCACTGACTTACCAAGCTCGAGGAAAAAAAAAACAAATTTTATCAACTTCTACATAGAAAAAGAGAAGAAGAAGTCAAAGGTGGTGCTAGAATATTGGACCAAGGTAATATCTATTTTTTCCCATTTCTTTTTCTAACAAAGAGAAGAAAATATTTTACTTAGTAGCCTCTAAATGAAGATCAAAACGAAACTGGGTTTTTATATGATTAAGTTTTGTTTTAGTGTTGATCCAAGAGGAAGAAAAAGTGGAGCTAGAAGTTTTAAGATCACCTACCTAAGAGTTGTCATCAAGGGTAAATAATCTAAACTTTTCCATAAATTTCCTTAAGGATAAAGTTTATAAGTTTATGAGGGATTTGATGATTGGGTGAGGAAATGTGTTGTTATAATTATTTATATGTGATTAGTATGGTTTGTGCATGTATGTGATGTAAAAAGTTAGTCATGGCATGTTAGGACTATGTTTTTGCAAATTATGGTTTGTGAAAAAATTTTCCACAAATTTTGGACATGTAAACGGAGGCATTAAAATCGATTTTTTAAAACTTTACCAAAAACAGGACTTTTAGTTTTTGATGTTTTGAACAAAAACCTGTAACTAAGAAAAAATACAGTTTTGACCCTAAATAGACGTACCGAATAGTTTTTAGGGATTGCCTCAAACAGTCCTAAAAACTGTCTAAAAATAACCCCTGAAACTGTTTAAAACAGTTTGTAAAAGCTATCTACTGCTAGAATTGTTTTACCATCTTTGAACCATTTTGGGTCTAAATTTTACGTTAATAGTTTTATATTTCGACGAGATGAACAACTTTAATGAAGAAATTTTCTCTAAAATCTGCCTCTAAGAAATAGTTATGCTTTCAAAACAATCCAAAAACTGCATTTTTGTACAGAAAACTGCTTTAAAGTTTCGGGTCATTTTGAAGCCGAATTACAATTTTTGTTGAACATAAAAGTTTTAGTTTGCAGTAAAATGAAGAACTTTTGTGAAGAAAGTTTTGTGAAAATCTATTTCTAAATTGGACTTTAAATTAGATATGTATAAAAACAGTCAAAACTTTTTAATTAGTAAAAATTTCAAAGTTTTAACCGGAAAACAATTTTGTCAAAAAAATGGTCACCATGACTTTAGAACAAATAATAAAATTATTAAAAAAACACATTTAAAAATGAATGACTTTTATGGAGGAAAAACTTCAAAAGAAAAGCTATGTCTAATATACGATTTCACATAAATTTTCTAAAACTACTCTACTAGTACCAGTTTTTACAAACAAAAATTGTATGACTTTAAAATTTGATTTTTCACTAAATCAAGAAATTATAGTGTTTTAGAGAGGTTATATAGGCCCAAGATTTAGTGGGTTAACAATTTCAAGCATTATTTTATAGAGCGATTTTTATTTAAAGTTTCAAGCTAAACGGGTAAGAATTTCAAATATAAACTTAAATAGTTTTCATTTGAACATTATTTTAGCAAGCATAAAAACCCGATACGATAGAGCTTTAATGCCACAATATTAAGTATAGGTCCAACGCCCAATTCAGTCTAGAATGCCGCTTGGGACACAGTCTATCGATAGAATATATATGACGATATGATATCATTTTCAAGCTTATGGACTTAAAAACCAATTACAAGCTCATTAAATGAATTTAAAATAAGCCTAATTAGGATTTAAGGTAAGAATCATGAATTTAGAAAATGTCTAAATGGATTAAAGTCTCATGGATTTAACGACGATAGATAATTAATTAATTATCAACTTGGATACAAACAAATGGCAATTAAGAAAAAGTTTCAATGTTATGAAGATTTAGTAAAAAATAATCCTAGTAATAAAATGGTGAAATCCATGATCAATAGATAAAAGAATTTACAATCTAAAAGAGTGGTCGAATTCCTGTTGTTATGCTAAAATCTAAATAGCATAAAATGAAGTATTCTTACAGTTGGAAAAATAGTACGCATCGGAATTTTAAAAAATTTATATCAAAGTATTTTCTAAAACACAAGTTTGACACACTATATACATAAATTAACAATATCTTACTAACCTTGTAAATGCTGAAAAGCTTCCTCAATCAGTGAAGAGAAGTAACGTTCTAGAAGGACCTCAAGCAACTGGCATTCTTTGCTATTCTCTATCCATGATCGGAGTGAGTGTGGGCTCACACATACAGCTTTTCCACCAAGCAACTCTCCTTCTAACCAATTGAGAGAACCCAAAGCTAGTGTTCGTGATTTGTGAACAAGAGCTCTCAAGGAGATTTTAGAATCTCACCAATAGAGTATTACTCTTAATCTTTCAATTGATCTACATAATAATTAGATTCACTCTCCTTTTATAGAGGTTGGGCCAAGAGTCAGTCATTATCAGATAAGGCCTCAAAAATTAGAATCAGAATCAAATTCAGATCAATATCTGATGAAATTCGTGTGAAAACACGTGATCTTTTTATTGCAATGTCGGCATGCTGATCTGTCTAATCGGCATGCCAAACTTGCCTCATTGGCAAGTCGAACCTGAGGATCGGCATGCCAAACTTGCAATAAAAATCTTAGTAAATCTTTTATTTTTCACCTAAGATTCGATAGGATAAAGTCTCGGTTTTAATTCAAATAACCCAATAAAAAAGTTATCTAATTAAAAAAACTTTATCTAGATAATCTCTAGGAAAATAAATAAATTCATGATAATTCTATAAGTTTATCTTGATTTAATTTATTCAAAATTAAATTAATTGATAAACAGACAAGAATTATCCGATTCCAATAATTCAACAAGTTTATCTTGAATTAATTTTGTAACAAAATTAATTTAGCCGATAAACAAACATTAATGATCTAATTTTATCGAATTTCAGCCAATTTGATGAATCTGACATAAATAACCAATTATTGAAAAAGCACGTCGTATCGTTATAGGATTTTTGTGAGCTAGTAAAGGGGACCACATGGACCTATATAGTTCAAGCTTTTTATAATCATGAAAAACCCAATATCCCAAATATACATTTCATAATTATCAACTCCAACACTACTCCACTAAAAGCTTAGAGCTGCACCCTGGAACTATATAGAATTACGAAGCCCGATAGCTAAGTCTCCATGACATATCATAGTGTATCGTATTCCCATAAGATTATCCATAATCGGCTTAAGGACAAGTACTGTCTTACCTTCCCGATTATTTTTATCTTATGTTTCATTATCTCACCATTGAAAAACTTACCATCCAAAGACAGTATACCATTCAGTTACACCTATGTATCCAAATGGTTGAGCGCACCAGTTTTTCAATTACAGGATAACGCATATAACAGGATATCACTACTCCTAAAGAGGATATATGGATTCTATATCTATGAATAACAGGTCTACGCTATCAAGAGTCATGTCTCCAACGTACCAGCATGCATACCACTGTTAAAATGTGGGTGTCACCCTTTGGTACATCAATAGACACAAGTCAAGACACCGGGCCCACTATTCATCTCAAGATTAAGATATAATACAAATAATTGTTTAAAGTGAATTGATTTGCCAAGACAAAATTATTAATCCAAATTAATTCACTTTATGTTACGATCCAATACATCGTCACTTATGACAATGTGCCAATGTTTCTATTCACGGAGGCCACCTTCGATGGTCAAGACAAACCATCTCCCAATAGGGATATAGAGAACATAACAATCTTTACATGAATAAAGCGTCCAACTTTATTCCCTCGATTGCAGATCTTATGATCTAAACTGTCACCTTAAGAATCTTGTTTTTCGCATAATCTGTCCATCATATGCCCAATTATTAAAGGTTTAAACCGACAGTCTCAAACTATTGTTTGCTTAACACAAATATGAACGTAAAGAGGATAAGATTTGGAATATAAATAATAAATAAATTCTTTATTGATAAAAATATTTCTAAAAATATATTACATTTTTACTCCTTAGGGCATACATATCTAACACTACACACTCCAAATGGGTGTTTTGTATAGATTTGTTTTCATTAGAAAAGAAGGAATTTAAAATCTATAGGGAAGCTTACTTCATTGAAATAGGTAAGTAGGAATCTCGCCTACAGTGTGAACAGTTTTTAAATCAAACTATTTTTACATGATTTCTAAAAATATGAAATGCATATTCAATGATATGCCCTGCTATAATTATGTTAGGATATATATATGTATCTAAGATATGATGAGTTAGCATCTTGTAAAGTTATGAACGATGTGTGCTGTATTAAAATATACAGTTTTCTTGCTTTTAATTCAGCATGTTTTTAGTATTGATATGCAGTGCAATGTAGTAACATGTCATATTGCATATACATAATAATACAAATGAAACTAAGCAAGATAAGTTAAGGGTATCGTAGTAACCTCTTGACCCATGAAGAGGCTTGATGAAAAAAAAAAGAAGAGAAGATGTTGTTGTTGGGACTTTGCAAATCCTAATGACCACAATACAATTTATGATCTTAGTGTTGTTAGGGACCTCACAAACCTTGACTTCCCAATGATCGCATGCGCAACTGGTATGATCACCTGGGCCCAAACAGTAAGTTAAGATAAAGTTTGAATAATTGAGCATAAAAAAATCAATAAGCAAGCATAAAATGATCATGCATTGATTTATCAAATGATCTTCAAATTGTTTTGCAAGTTGAACTTCCTACTTGCTAAGAGAAAGCTCATTTAAGTGTGTTCATGTTATAGGTAAGGAACCTATTAGCATCACTTGATTGGGCGATGGCGAGCGACGGACGAACAATGGAGGTAGGAATAAATACCACTCACGCAAATGTAACTTTTCCACATTTATAAGTTTACGAAATTATGCACGTTTTTATTTTATTAAATTAAGTATGCATTAAAAAGTAAATAAGATTATGTTTTGGAAACTAAGGTTGTAGTCATACAATCCTGGTCCATAGAATGTTAAGATTTAAAAATGACGTATTAGAAAATGCAACAAATACGCATGAATTTTTAAGTAAGAAAATATAAGATCATTTAGAATAAAAATGACTGTAGGAGTTTTACGTTAGAATAAGTATGATTTTTAATGAATATGTTTTATTGCTTTAAGAAAACTAATATGTTAGTCTTAAATAAATAAATTATAAGAAATTATTGTTATGTTTAGTTTTAAAAAGACTAAGTTTTAAGAAAATCATTATGCTATTTTTAAAATAATAAATTACAAGTAAATATATATAAATAATCTGATTAAGCATTAAAGAGCATTTAAAATAAGATTGAATAACGGTATTCAATTTTGAATTATTTTTGAAATAGATTTTTTAAATTAAAATATGTGTTGAAAGTAATAGTTTTTAAATAGCTATCTCTATGTTTAAAGGCTTAGTTTTAAGGAATTATTATGGCTACGATTTAAGAAGTAAATATATGATATAATAAATTAAGTCTTAAGAGACTATGGTTATGTTTAAAAGAAATAATTGTTATTACATTTTAATCACGTTTGAGAAATTAACATTATTATGTTGAGAATTTACTTCAAGGTTTGCAACAAAAAAAAAAAATCTGCAGATTTAAGGACCTTATATTAAAATATGTTTAAGTATTATGATTATGAAATTAAGTAACGGCCACGTAAGAAAGGTCGTTATATTATAGATGCCCTCAAATCTCTATAAGAGGTTATAACATACATTTCAATAGAAAATCAAAGCAAATATACTAGTAACATGATATGAATACCATGCCAAAATGTTACATAATTAGTTAATCTTTAACTACATCAAAATGTCTATTTTACGTTCTTGTACTTTTGATTTTAAGCAGAAAAAGAAAGAAAGTATAAATTACAGCTTTTTAATTAGTGTTGAGATAATACATAATAAATACTCTTTTTTTTCAAAAGAGTTTTTGAATCTATTTAATAAATTAAGTCAAAAAGCCAAATTGTTATATAAGTAGCAATACAAGGATGTAAATAGAATTTGTAATTTGTTATTCGCAAATGTAAGATTAAAAAGATAAATAGAAAAAGCTTTTCACAAACATCAAAGAAGTATTTTGTTCAAAAAATGCTTATAAAAACTAAAAACTTAAAACAAAAAAATAAAAATTTAAAAGATGTAAACTCTAGTTTTATATTTTATTTAGAATCGGACGTGAATTTACCATATAATCCTTTGCTATTGTTGCTGGTTTTAAACTGGCACTGGATTATTAAACACCCGCGAAACATCACTAAAACGGCAAAATTCCACCAAATTTAACACCCTAACCTTATGCACACACACTTTCTTAGAGTTTTATGTGTGTTTGGTAATGGTTTCTATCACACGTTTTCCACCACAAATTTAGTTATGAATAGTGTAAAGCTCTCACATGCTATGATAACAATAAAAAAAAAATTGCTACCGTATAAAGCTCTCATATGCTATATTAAAAGTGGTTTCCACCATCGGTTTTCACTACCCTTCCAAACACCTATGCAACAAAGATGAGGTTGGTTTGCAACATTTCCAAACACCACACGTTTCCAAACACCCTTCTAAACACCACACGTTTTCCATCACAAACTTAGTTATAAACAGTATAAAGCTCTCACATACAATAATAATAATAAAAAAAATTACTACAATATAAAGCTCTCATATGTTACAATAAAAATAGTTTACCGTCGGTTTCCACCGTCCCTCCAAACACCCTGGCAACAACGATGAGGATGGTTTGCAACATTTCACCCCAACTCTTCCCCATCCCACAGGGTCCAACCTCTAATTTTCCTCCATTCATCCCCAATTGGACCAGGAAAACCCTAATCGGAGCCCTCTCCTTTGGCCTTCTCATCTTCTTGCCTTCTTTCTTAGCTCTCCAATCCCCTTCTTCCCTCCAATTTCCTCCCGAGTATTGCCGA
>CAMOHE010050296.1:0-16764 GCA_946598075.1 Artocarpus hirsutus
CTTATTTTTTTCTCGACCTTTCATGATTATCAAAATCAGCCAAATCAGCACCCAAGATTCTTACGAGCTGCTCCCCGTTGAGGACTTAACTCTTGCTATATAAGTTTCAAAATCGATTTCAAAGTTATTAAAAAGCCATATTTTATAGCTTTGACTGTATACTCTTTTAAAGAGTCGACAAAACACTTATACTAAATCACTCAAACATTTCTAGAAATCACTCAAACATTTCTAGAAGCATTTTGTTAGACCTATAAAATCAAAAATGGCTTTTTGAAAACCCTGCCAAATAGCCCTTACAACATGCAGTATTTATTAAGCTTCTTTTCTTTTATCTTTCATTTAATGCTTAAGGTTAAAAAATTATTAAAAAAAAGGAAAAATGATTATTTTTAATTAATACTTAAGGATAGTGAGTTGCTAAACCTGCTATAGGAAGTCATATAAAAACCACATCATCAAATATAACCACCTGTAGGAATGTAACTCTTAAACTCATCTACATACATATATATGCATTTATACTCTTGTTAGAAACGTATACACTAGAAATATAACGATTAAAAATAAGCTATATATATACGTATAAATATTATACAGGCTTGTTTTCAATAAGTAGTTGCATTTCCAATTATGGTATATTTTAACAATTGGTCTGTGTTTATATATAAGATTAATATTACATTTTTCATTTCGATAAAAAATTACATTTTTCGTAATTGATCTGTTTGAAATCTTATTCAATGCGCTCTATGTAATTTAATTTACAGTTAATAGACTACTCAAACAAAAGTCGAAAAAAAAAAAGGGATGCAAACGTGGCTGATGAAGAGAGGATCCCCAACGGAGCGAGAGAATCTCCAGACAATCAGGTAACAATTGAGTTATGATAATATGAAATAGCAAAAACTTAGTTATTATAATATGACATAGTACAAATTGAGTCAAGAATTTTACAGAATTAGGAGCGTATAGAAGTAATTTTTACATTTAAATGGTGTGGAAATTGATCAGTTTATTTTTAGCATTATAATTAGGAGCGCAGGAGTTTTTTTTTTGGCACAAGTAAGGATTTAAATGAGAAAAATACAAGGAAAACAAAATTTTTAAGTTGTGAAAACATGAGAATAAATAAAAACTATAAAACTTCATCTTGTTGGGTCTGCCAAAGGACAGAAGTAAAAACATAAAATGATGATATGGAAATTTAATAAAAAAAAGAGTGGAGAACTGGGAGCATAAGAAGAATTCTATTTTTGACAAATTTAAGGATTTTAGTAAAAAAAAAAAAAAAGATAACCATAAAAATAGTCAACAATCAATATAAATTTCAAATGTAAGCAAATCAGAATGAATTCCACAAAATTTACCATATTCTGGATGGAACAAAATCAAGCTAAAAGGGAACCCAATATTGTGTCCGTCGGCAGAAAGACAAATGACACGTCTTTGACAAAAATAATTTTTTTCCTTTATTAATCTCAATATTAACAAAAATCATTACTAATTTTCAAAATCGCTAACAGGCAGGGATTTGGAGGATGGACAAAATTAAGAAAATGAAACAACACGTGGGTTAAACTTATCATGAATCAGTCGGTTAGGCTTAGGTCGAAGGTCTATACCGCTGGTCCTTTCAAGAAAAAAACTGAAGCTATCATGAATCGAGTGAAGATTCCTGAGTATCTTTCCCTTACACTTTTCTATCTTCTTGTTTTCTTACCCTTTGAGGGTTGTGTGCATGTTAACTTTGGGAGGAGATTAAATTTTTATTTTTTGTTTTTGCTTAAAAAAATCAAACGCATTAAAAAGTTTTGAATAACTTGGAGGTTTTTTGTGCTTCATTTCGTCGTTTCGTCCAGGTCAATGTCTCGATAAGAACTGACTTTGTTGCAAAGCTTTTGAAAAAGTGTGAATATTGTTTATGTTTGTAATTAATTATTCTTGACTATAACTATAGCTAAATTTGTTACATCACTTTTGAAAAAGTGTAAATAATTGATTATAACAATTCCATATTGAGCACCAAATAGCATCATACTATACATGAAGGATGAATACAATAAATACTTCCTTCCTTTCTAAATTTTAATAGAAGTTTGTAATCTAACAGGTTCCTGACTTATACAAAAATGTGGTATAATTGTGATATGTTTAAAAAGCAAGTTCTATGATGGAATATGCTTTTTTTTTTTTTTTTGCTTGTATGTTTTTAGAACTCGTTAGATTCGAAGTTAAAACCTAACAGATTCTAACATTTTTTAGCAATATTCTTTTAGAACCCGTCAGTTTCTAACTTGAAACTTGCTAGATTTTAAAGTGAAAACAACTTAGAACATGGTCAGATTCAATGTATATATCTTTCTTTGAAACCTTTTAGGTTCCAAAGAATAACCTGGCAAGTTCCAAAGACATAAAACATAATTTTAATTATAACTATAAGATTACATTTCATAGTATTAATTTCTTTTATCATTTTCTAATAACTAAATTACAATGATCCAAAACAAGTATTAATGTGAACTATCAAAAGGCTTGGAGGGCTAGAAAGATTGTACTAGATATTGTCATAGGCATCCCGAATTAATTTTGTTCCAAAATCCCTATTTTAGTATATGTTGGAGAACACAAATGAAGGATTTGTCACCAATATCGCTTTTGACCATGAAAACAGATTCCTATGCTTTCATACTTCCTCCTCAGTTGGGTGCCTCTTTAAAGCTTGTGGGCGTTGGAAGAAATGCCCAAAACGACACTGCTTCAAATGAAGCTTAATGTCATGTCCCTGCGTTTTGTCCATAAAGCTGTCGTTTTGATCTTGCAATTCCGCTAGCTTTGTACAGCCCTGTTTCTGTGCAGTCTGAGATTCCTTGTCTCCACCACCATCTGCTGCTGTTTGTAGATTTGTGGTGTTGAGGCCACTTTTTGATGGTTCACGTTTTTCAGCTTTTGGCTCCACTCTCTCTCTCCCCTGTGAAATCTGTATTTTTTTGGTTTTATGCTTTTCTTATTGTTTGCCTATATACAGCGTCTCTGTTTAGTTGTAAACTTGAGCAATTGATTCAATAGAAGAAATTTCCATATATTCATTTTTGTTTTATAGTATCGGAGCTGTTCCTTCAAAGCTATTCCTACTCCTATCTCTTATCAATGGAAAATCCTAATCCTGAAAATCCAAAAACCCAAAATCAAAACGCCCAAGATACTCACGCCCAAACCATCCTTATCCCTACACCACAAGCATCACAATTTCAGCTCAGGCCATTTAAATTTGTCTATCTAAAACCAACTATTTACTCTGGAGGTAACAGATTCTTGCTGCAAGTCGAGGCTATGGACTGAATGGGTATCTCTTTGGCATAGTCCCTATTCCTCCTCAGTTTTCAACTTGGGCAAGATGGGCAGAATGAGCTTAATCCTGCTTACATAGCATGGCAAAGACAGGACTAGCTTGTAGCCCCATGGCTTCTAGGCCTTAATCAGCAAATGAGTGCTAATAAATATGGTGGGTAACGACAGCTCAAGTGAGATTTTGGGAATTCTGGAAAGAGTTTTTGCAACTCAGTCTGAGGCAAAAATTATGCAACATAAATTGCAACTTCAAATCCTTAAAAAAGGTTCTCTTACTATGTGCGAATATCTCACAAAGACAAAGGCGTGTTGTGATGTTCTGGTATCCATTAGATACAAGGTATCGAATGCAGAGCAAATCTTGTACATCTTGGCTGGTCTAGGAACAGAATATGATCTTGTTATGGTGACTATTCTTTCGAGGGCAGAACCATATTCAGTTAAAGATGCCAGAGCTCTTCTTATGAGTTTTGAAACCTTGAATGCAGCGAGCCTGTCAACGCAGATGGATCAGTTCCATATGTCAATCTTGCCTTTTAGAAATCTCAGAAGAAGGCAACTTAGCAAGGATTTCATAAGTTCAACTCTAGTGCCTACAACAACAATGGAGGCTTTCAAGGTGGAAGAAGAACAAGAGGTCGGTCTCATGGTAGAGGAGGCTGAGAATGGAATAACAATCACAACTCAAGACCCCAATGCCAACTATGTGGCAAAATGGGACACATAGTTCAACGGTGCTATTACCATTTTGATGCAAGTTTTCAAGCTTTCTCCTCTTCTTAGAACAATCAACATAATGAGTAGAACAACAACACCAACAACTCTAGAATGACAGCCATGGTTGCTGCTCAAGATGTGCTTGTAGATACCAACCAGTATCCTAATAGTGGAGCAACAAATCACGTTACAAATGACATGAGCAATCTCAACATTGGCACCAAGTATCATAGGACAAGCAAGCTTCACATGGGTAATGGTAAAGGTTCACAAATATCACATGTTGGATCCTTATTATTTTCTAGTTCTCAATTTAATTCCAATGGTTTGTTTAAACTTAAAAATCTACTTCTGGTTCCTCAAATTAAGAAAAACTTAATCAGTGTCTCACAATTTACTAATGACAATTCAGTTTTCTTTGAGTTTCACCCATCTGTTTACTTTGTAAAGGATCAAACCATGGGGTTGTTCTTCTACAAGGGAAGCTTAGTAGAGGTCTGTATTAGTTTCAACTCAAGAATGCATCTTCAAAGAACAATAGTGGTAGCTCAAGTCTGTCCAATTTTCATTCCTCCAAAAGACCTTATTGTAGTTCTTTAGGCCATGTCTCAAGTCAAGTCATGTCTCATTCTAAGTTAGATTGTATTATTTTTAATTCTACTTGCTTAAATGTTGAAACTAAAAGTTGTAAGTTTGTTTTGAACCTATGGCATGAGAGATTAGGACACCCATCTCTACATGTTATGTCCAAAGTCCTATCTTGTTGTAATCAAAGTAAATTAATGAAAAACAATTTCAACTTTTGTCATGTTTGTCAACAAGGGAAAAGTCATCGTCTGCCTTTTCAAAACTCACAAACTGAATACAATGAACCTTTATGAATGATTCATTCTGACCTATGGGGGCTTCCCCTATCAAATCCATAAACAATTACTCATACTATGTTAGTTTCATTGATGCATGTTCTCGTTACACATGGATTTATTTGCCCAAACAAAAATCAAAAGGGCACAATGTCTTTCTTCAGTTTAAAGCACAAGTTGAATTACACTTAAGTAGAAAAATCAAATTTGTTCAAAGTGATTAGGAGTTGAATATAGGTCTTTGACCAATTTCTTCAAAGATTTAGGCATTGTTCATCATGTGTTTTGGCCTCATACACTGAGCATAATGGTCTAGCAGAAAGAAAACATAGGCATGTTGTAGAAACTGGTCTTACAATGCTTGCTCATGCTCATTTACCATTAAGGTGTTGGGATGATGCATTCACATCAGCTGCTTACTTGACCAATAGACAGCCTACTAAGGTTCTTCAATACAAAAGCCCTCTGGAGGTCCTTTACAAGGCAAAACCAAACTATAATACTCTCAAAGTTTTTGGTTGTATAGCCTATCCATATTTGAGAGCTTATAATGATCATAAACTCTAGTATAGATCTATGCCACGTACCTTCCTAGGATATAGCCCACAGTATAAAGGATACAAATGTTTGGCAACAAATGGTAGATTGTATATCTTTAGACACATAGTTTTTGATGAAAAATCATTGCCATATGCCAACTCAGAGGAACAAACTACCCCTGCCCAATTTCAAGAATTCACTGATTGTTCTGTGCCCACTATACCTACTATCCAACTTAATAGTGTCAGTAATATAGTTGGACATCAACCTGCACAACCTTCTAATGTGTCGCATCAAGTTGATAATTCTGAAAATTAATCCCATTCCAATTTTGAAGATCAATCTCATTCCAACTCACAAAATAATGAGGATTCTCTAGATGTTTGTGAATCTATACAGGTTATTCAAAGTGTTGCTGCTCAACCGACTAGAGGGAGAGAAACGGTGAGATCAGTAGTTCCTACTCACCCCATGATCATTAGAGCTAAGGTTGGAATTTTTAAACCCAAAGTATGGACTGTTGAATGTCTAGATGAACATGAACCTTCATCAATTCAAGAAGTGTTCCAATTTTAGAAATGGAGAGAAGCTATGAATCAAGAGTATCAAGCCGTCATAAACAATGGCACCTGGTCTATTGTTCCCTTAAGTAGAGACAGGAAGATAGTAGGATTTAAATGGATTTTTAAGATTCAAAGAAACTCATATGGAAGCATCTCGCGTTACAAAGTAAGATTGGTTGCTCAAGGATTTAGTCAAACTCTTGGCTTTGACTTTGGGGAAACCTTCAATTCAGCTGTGAAGCTAGCTACTGTTCGAATTATTCTCATCATTGCTTTGGCCAAAAACTAGAATGTTCATCAATTAGATGTGGACAATGCTTTCCTTAATAGGAATCTAGAAGAGGATGTTTACATGAGCCAGCCACCAAGTTTTAAAACTCAAAATGGTAAGAACATGGTGTGCAAGTTTCGTAAGGCTCTATATGGCTTAAAACAGAGCCCAAGGGCTTGGTTTGATAAACTCAAGGGAACTTTACATAGACTTGGTTTTAAGCAATTAAAGGCAGACAACTCATTGGTCTTGAGGGTAACAAAAGACTCCTATCTTCTAATTCTTGTATATGTAGATTACATTATAATCACAAGGAATCAAGAAGTTGAAGTGGAAAGCTTGATCAAGCTCTTGAACAAAGATTTCTCCCTTAAGTATCTAGGTCTTTTGCATTACCTTCTAGGAATTGAAACTAAAAGAACAACCACTAGGCTGTATATTTCACAAGGAAAATACATTGAATACCTCTTAAAGAAAGTCAAAATGCAAGAAGCTAAATCTCTACCTACACCAATGCTTACTCGTCTTCAACTTTTTGCTGTAAATGGAGACCCTTTGGAAGATGGTAAGTTATATGAAAGCATAGTAGGAGCATTGCAGTATGTCATGGCTACTAGACCTAAGATAGCCTTCTTAGTGAACAAAGTTAGTTAGTATATGTAAAGTCCCTTGAATATTAGGCTTGTAAGTCATATCGAATTGGACCTTTATTTTATTAGAGAGAAAGTTATCGACAAGACCATCAGGCTTGGATCGCCTTTGGAAAATATCAGGCTTGGAATCTAGATTTATCTCTATAATCAGGTGAAGCGCATGCAAGGGACGAACAAACAGAGACCATAGATCGTGTAGACCGAGACTTGATCTGGCAGCTGAAGAATGCACATTAGAGCTGGGATCAACAGGACAGATGCTGGCCATTGGATAGGTCTTCGATACACAGGTCACAGGGCAGAGAAGAGGTGCTCACGTGCACACATTGCATGTGATTCTCAAGAGAGAAGGGGGACACATGGACGGTTGAGATGACTTAGGGGGTTTCAATCGGATGGTTGACAGAACACCACATGGAGGTTCTTTTTATTTTTATTTTCTTTTTTTGATTCTTGATGCATTTGAGGTCCTTTTTAGCCTTTTTCCAAAGGCGACCCAAGATGTGGACTCGAAGAAGAGGAAGAATGTAGTTCTATTAGCAGTTGAGAACAAGCAACCCCTCGTTTTTCATCTCCTAGTCGAACTCAACAAAAAGAACTTTTTCCCAAAAAGGACGTCTTCAGCAAAGTGGAACATGAAGGTAACAGTGCATTGTTGCACCTTGCAACCAATATATCTAACAAGGCTGTACAATCTTCGCTTATTTAGGAAAGTATGTTACAAATGCAACAGGAAATCAAGTGGTATGAGGTATGTATGCAACCGGGCCATTAGGCATATACCGCTTAATTTTTGATACTTTAGGATTTTCCAAACTCAACGATGGCAACTAAACACGAGGGTTACCCTCGTTACAGGATTTAACCCAACATTTAAGAATAACATAACAACGAAAAGGATTTTGATAGCACTGAAAGCCAAAATATCATGGGTGAATGCTATTGTCATTGTTAACATTCTATTGCTATAAGGGCCCATTTGACGCAAACTTTAGATAGAATAATCTTTAAAGGATTAGGTTGGAATTTATAAGAAAGGATAAGATCAATTTTAGCTAATTCAATCTTATTTTGGGTGTTATGTTAGTAGGATAACCTTTTTTTGTGAAAAAATTTAAAACTTGTAAAATTATTAAAAATATTGATTAAAAAAATGAAAATTACATTTTGACCCCTTATGTTTGAAAAGTTATATTTGACCCCAATTTAATAAATTTTTGTAAATAGGCCCTAAATTTTTTACATTGTACAAGTGTTTAATTTAATCCCGTGCTTTAGCAAAGGATAGCCTAATATCCTTCTAAGGGGGTTTAAGCGTAGATTAGATTAGAATTTATTCAATCTAATCCTTTAAAATTTTTCGCCTAACAAAATATTAAGATTTAATCTAACCTAATCCTTCCTAGTCCTACACACAAAACTGGCTTGATTGTATTGAGGGATGATATATTTGGACATCACTAGGTTCCTCCTTTTTAGTGATAACACTAATCAACCAATAATCGTCATTGTACGATTCATTACTTAATTCGATAAAATAAATTTATATATACACTCACATGGCATTTGGTGCTTAGGTTTAAAGTAATTCAAATCATAAAAGCGGTTTAAACTAGCATTTGATAGAGTAATAAGTAATATTATTTCAAACCATGAAGATAGATTTAAACTAACCAAAACCACCCATAAAATCCAAACTTTGCTCCCCCTCAAGTTCATATGGTTTAAACTAATTTCTACAATAAAAATCATTCTTATTCTCATTTTCTTTTATAAATTATAGTTTTCTAAACACCAGTTCTCGTTTTAAACCTGATGTGATGTTTTATTCGCATTTTAATTCTTTACATTCTAAACACCAATTCAAATTACCGTTTAAATCACAAAGTTTAAAACCTTATTTTAAATCATAAAGTTTTAAACCACACCATTCTACACCTGCACCCCAAACAAGCCCTGAGTATTTTATATATCGTACTAATTAAGTACTTTCTACATTTAACTATTTGACTTATATTTTTTGTCAAATTTACATGAATAATAATTTATCCCTTACCATTGGTTCAAAATATTATAGTATATAAGAGTTTTATAATATATCTATTGAGAGCTCTATGCTATGAATTATTCAAGCCAATAAGTTCTGACGTTTAATTATGTCAAACGTCCTGTTTCTTTAGCATTATCAATATAACCCTTCCTAACCTTCTTCCATTGTGAATATTTTGCCGCATTTTTTTAGTCAACCTTGTTGGAAAATGTTAGAATGTATAGGGAGTCATGTAGGCCCCACTGGAGGCTCAGAACCGCACATAGATCCAACACGTGTAACGACACGGAGGAAAACATGGACACCTACTCGAGTAAAAAGCTTAATTTTTATTCACATTTACGAAAATTATTAATTACTAAAATATTAAATTTTCATATCTTATACTTGTCATGAAGCGATATTTTCACATTTTTAGCAGTTTCAATCCTTTTTTTTTCATATTTTCATATCTTAATTACTAAAATATTTTATGACACAAAAACACATAAACCACGTTATCAATCCTTTTTTTTTTTTTTTTGTGGCAACAGATAGGCTTCAACGACAAATTGTTGATGCTCATTACTGACTTTTAACAACATCTGCAAAGTTTTATCGTAAATTAATCTTGTTATTGTACAATTAATTAATAAAGGGTCGATCAAGCAAAAGGGCATAAAACGAGACAAAACTTGGACGTATCAAGGTGTGCTTTTATCACTTTAAGATATAACATATCTTAAACGACAAATCTGTCTCATTTACATATTCAATTCCAATTTGACTTTCACCATCTCATCAATTCTATATGTCACGTCCTAAAGTACGGATAATGACGTGGTGGATTAATTGAGTTAATTAAAGCATATTTTTTAGAATAAAACACCAATTATATGATATGAGTTATTATTATTATTATTATTTAGTTTTTTTATTTTTTGAAAAACGTGATAGTTTAAAACATTTTAAAACAATTATTGTTATTTTGAAACAGTTACTCAAAAAGTAAAATATTAAAGACAGTCAAACATAAGACGGGCCCTATCGAACCTACATTAGTGCACACACATAGCATCGAAATAAAAATATTACAATCATAGTCAAATATGAGAGATAAGATTTTAAATAATACACACCTTGATTTGAATAAAGCAATACCCTAAAACAAAATTCTTACGACTCACTTGTTGCTCAATTGCTTGCCTGTCTGTCCTAAGCTGTAATCCGCCGAGGGGAAAGGGTTTTAAAATAGATAATGAAAATGCGAAGGAAAAGCTCAGTAGGACTAAAATTTAAAAAACATTAATTCGGATATTAAATTTCACATTTCAAAAAGTATTTAGAAAACAGAATTTGATAAATAAATGAACAAATAATTCCTTTAAATCGTTCTTACCAAAACGGTTCTTTATTCATCTAGAAAGAATCTTATTGTCTCTTTCGAGCAAACCATATAAGCCACCATCGTAGTGGCCCAGCTAGGTTTTGGGACCTGCCTCCAGGGCCGTACTCTTCACGACCCGATCTCTGATTATGGCATCATGCCCTTATGTGTATTTATTATTATTTAAATCCCACGTTATCGAATATTCTCAATTACATTCATAATTTGCTTCATTATGAACATTCATTCATTGCTTCATCATGAACATTCATTCTTAAACAAGAAATAAAAAATTCTAAGAAATTCATTTTTTAATCATTCCTTGAAAATCAAATTAAAAGAAATCATATTGTGGCCAGAGGCCCCCTTTGAAAATATTTAAAACATTTTGTCATTTATTGAAAACATTTTGAAAGAATCTTTAAGGCCAAAAGCATTTAAAAACCTGGCTACCAAAGAAAAGGGTAGAAGTCCTACCTCGATATCCTACATCGTAACTTAGACCGTAGTCCTGACCCCGCTATATGTTAGCGCCATAAAACCACGAACGACCTAAATATAAACTAAGTTTATCAATATCTAGCTTAGGTTATTCTATATTATTGAGCTATTTCATGATGTCTTAGTGTGCCATTTATGTCTATAAAATCATACTATAAGTTTAAAATCTTAATTTAGGTTTAAAATAGCGAAAACGAATGAAAAATGACAAATTTTTCAAGGCCCCGTTAGCCTGCCAGATTCCCTGGTTTGGCTTGCCAAACAGTTCAGTTCTGCCTACCAGTAAACTGAAATCGACCTGCTAAACTATTCCTAGGTTTAGCCCACCGAAGGGATGAGTCTGGCTTGCCGGACTTATGAATCCAGCCTGCCGAACTTTTGAGTTCGACCTGGCAAACTGGAAAAATCTGAAAATTTTCATATTTGAGCTTCGGCCTACCAAGCTCAAATTTTCATTTTCAACTTGTTTTCTCAATTCCCAAGCATAGAAAACATTCATATATGATAGAAAAACATACTAAAATAGTTTTCAACACATTTAAACAAGATTTATGTAGAAATTTTTTAAAAAATGAGAAAAATGAAAAAAAAATACAAAAACTTGATTTAAATCCGTTTTTCATCAAACCTAACCTAGATTCTAGATGTTATGAGTTTTACTAACTTAGATTTAGGGTTTTCTAAGCACATAAAACTTGACTCACAACGTTTCAAAGAAATTTAGAAAATTTCGAGCAAAATTTGAAAATTTAAAAATAAAAGAATTTACCTCGAATCAGAGCTTTAAAACGAGTTTGCAGAAGCGTAATCACATTTTTTGAACTCCAATCAAGCTAAGAATCAAAGCTTGGATTCAAAATTTTTGAATCAAAAAGAGAGAAGGGAGAGAGAGAAAACGCAAAGGAAGAAAGAGGGGGAGAGAGAAAGAGAGCATGGGAGAAGAGAGTGAGCAGGAGTGAATGAGGAAAAGAGATAAATAGAGAGGGGGATCGGCTTTGTAGAGGGAAAACCGTGTGCCATCCATGGTTTTGCAAAAAGGGACGTAGTTGGTATTTGACAACTTGTTTTGTTCCAAAATTTAAAATAACAATTAAAAATAATTAAGATTAATCAAAAGTAAATAAAAATAATTAAAAGCAACATCAATTTGAAATATCATAAAATAGTTAAATTAAGTTCAAATTACATTATGGCACACTCATTTACCACTCCATACACTAATCCTGCTTAATTAATTTCGAGGTGTTAAAACTCTCCACCCTTAAAAGAAATTTCACTCTCAAAATTACAAATTACTTAGAAACAAAACAAATACGGAAACAACTCCCGCATAGCCGACTCCAACTCCCAAGTGGCTTCATCAGCCCTATGGTACTGCCACACCATTTTCCCTAACGGAACTTCATAGCATCATAGACCTACCACTTGTCGATCGATAATCTAAACCAGCAGTTTTTTTGTAGATCGCGTCTTCCTAAATCTACACACCATGAATCTAGACAATCTTGCCTGGCTCGGGCAAACATTTTGAAGGATCGACACACACGAAATATGACATGAATATAAGAGTTCATGAGGAAGATCAAGGCGATAAGCGATCACTTCAAATGTTGAGAAATCTCGAAGGATCCAACACACCTCAATGTAAAATCCCTGTTCACACCAAAACGCAAAACTCACCTACATGGCAAAAACTTTAAGAAAATAGAATTCCCTACCTCAAGTTCTGGTGGTCGATGTCTTTTATTCGCAAAAAATCTTCCGCCTACTCTAACCAACACTCAACCGATCACGAATCATGGTAACATTTTTATTGTTCTCAAGGGTCTCTTTAGGTCCAACAATGATCTTGTCTTCCGATCTAGCCTGAATCACTGGCAATCAACACAGCCATCCATAGGGTGCTTTAAATAGTGCCCTCTTGATGCTTATTTGTAAACTGTTGTTGTACGTAACTCCACTAGATGCAAATATCTCTTCTAATTCCTATCAAAATCCAATACATGCATACGTAATATGTCCCCAAGAATCTAAATAACACGTGCCAATTGCCTACCAGTCTAAGGATCAAAAAGCCACACTAAAATCCAAGTTTGTGCCTAAAGCTTCCTGAGAACTCCTTTAAGAACAAGTCTCAAACACAACGACCTAAAGGTAGGAAATGAAAAACACCAATTTCTTCAACCCGTCAACCATGACCCAAATCACACCATGCCTTTGCTCTATCCTCGGTAACCCAATGAGGAAATCTATCGTGACAAGCTCCCATTTACCCTAAAATGGGAAGCGGCTGAAGCTGATCAGCGAGTCCCTGATGCTCGACTGCTACCTGAAGACAAACCACATACTTTCAAACACCTTTCTTCTTACTTCACCACTAGTCCTGCCTCTACAAATCACGACACATCTTTGTGTTCCCTGGATGAATAGCGAATTAAGACTTGAGAGCTTTTTCCATCAAAGCGTTCGCCACTCCCTCGGTCGTAGACACTACCAGATGTCCCCTGAGATTGCAACGATCCATCTGCATAAATTCCTTCATTCTTCAAACTACTCCCCATTCTTTATTCATGTCCACATCCCTTGAAGGTGCTAGTCCTGCCATTGAGTTTGCTTTATCACCTGAACAAGTGATAAAACCAATTCTACATAACCCACTAGTACTTGATAGAGGTCTTCATGGTACTATAGCCCATACTCGTTCACGGTAGCATCTCTCCTCTAACCTTTTGGTGCTAGGCATGCTAAAATCCTTGAAGACTGCCTGCTCAGTGCGTCCACAACCACGTTGGTCTTACCTGGATGATACTACAATGAGAAATCCTGGTCCTCCACATATTCCATCTATCTCTGTTGCCTCGAATTTGAATCCTTCAAGTGAACAAATGCCTTATGCTCTTGTAATCCAAGAAAACTTGAAATATCGCTCCATTCAAGTAGTAACTCCAGATCCCCAAAGCGCGAATCACTACAGTTAGCTCTAAATCATGTGTAGGATAATTCTGCTTGCGAGGCCTTAACTGTCGCAATCTATAAATCACAACTAGTCCATGTCGCATCAACACAAATCCGAGTCCTCATCCTGCTACACCAATGTAGACCTCATAAACTCATTAGTGCTCAATATAGTCAACATAGAAGCGATAGTTAACCGATTCCTCATCTCTTGGAAAGCGCATCTACATTGTTTATCCTATTCAAACCTGACACTTTTCCTAATCATTCTGTAGTACCCAGCAAATCCTAAAAGGTTGCAAACCTTGGCCACGTCTTTCAGTCATTCTCACCATACTATAGTCTCTACCTTAGACGAATCCACTGAGATACCCTACTTGAAGATGATATGCCTTAGAAACTTATCCTCTTTGGCATGCAGCTAGTGCTTTTTGGATCATAAATTTGTCCTCGAGAAATTTTAGGAGTCTCCTAACCTGCCAAACAACCCACCGATCCTGATACTTATTCTTCACGGTGATCCGATTCAATCGTCAATGATCAAGGCATAACCTAAACGCACCACCATGTCTCTTGATGAATGAAACTAACGCATCCCATGCTACCCTAAATGTATCCTTTATCCACAAATTCCTAAGGTTGTTCCCTTAATTCCTTCATTTCTGACGACGCCAATCGATGGGGTGTTACAAAAATTGGAGCAGTCCCTAGGTATGACTCGATACCAAACTCAATCTTTCATTGTGATGCTAATCCAGGTCCCTAGGTATGACTCGATACCAAACTCAATCTTTCATTGTGATGCTAATCCAGGTAACTCGTCGGGAAGACACCATCAAACTCATCAGCCATAGATGTTGTTGCATTTCTTCCTACGGCGTTAGATTCCTTCCCTAGATCCTAAAGAAGTATATAAAGCATGCTAACTTTCTTCGTCCACCTAGACATGTTTTCATGAGTTACTCACTCATTACTTGATCTTTACCACCCCAAGTAAATGATCGTTATCCCCCTATTAATCAATAGAGTTACATCTCTAATGTGACAATCTACAATTGCACCTTACTTAGACAACCTATCCATCCCTAAGATCAATTATAAGCACTCATGAGGACCGTAACCAGAGTACTTCCCAGAGTCTTATCTCCAATCATTATCTTTCAAGGTTTATATATATAATTCACATACATACCCGCCCTAAGGTGAGGTATTTACCAAGGGTTCATCAAATTCCTCTATTTCTAATTCTAAGGCATGCATAAATGAACTCAAAACAAGAGAATAAATGGCACCAATATCAAAGTAAACCAAAACTAAGTACTAAGAAATTGGAACCATACCATCGACTCTCACATTGTTGGTCTGAGCAATCGAACTTCCTAAAGTTATGGCATGAACTCGAACTGGATCTGCTAACATTGCCACATCATCGATCGATACTGTTATGGAGAAAACTAATGAAGCTGAAGCTGAAGGAGTTGTTGAGGTGGAGAAAAAGACTGAGGTTGAGGATGACAGCTTGCGCTCCCACCAGTCTGAAATCCTAGTCGAGCATTCCTTATTGGGTAGCTCCTCTCGATTCGCTCCTGGCTACTGGCAGAAATGGCATGGGTTGTTTTGTCTGCTGTTGGATAAACTACTGCTCCCACTGCTATGCTACCATGCCGATTCTTTACCTAAGCTTGGTGATCGCTACCTCTCCTATTGCTCTACTAGGGTCTTCCTATTGTTCTTGGCCTATCCTCGTAGTAGAGAGTGTAATCTCCTCCTATTGATAAAGCTGATGACTCTAACTTGCCTAAACTCCAAAGTCACAAGGCCACCAGTTGCCATCGAATGGATGTCTTAAACCCTTCCTAGAACTTGATGCGCCTTTCACATTCAGAATCCATGGCAAACGAAGCAAACCTGACCAACTCATCAAACTTAACCTTGTGTTCCCAAAACGTCATGTTGCCCTATCCCATCTAGTAGAATTCGTCGATCTTCTCATCTCTGTACCCCTATGGAAAATAATGCTCACAGAATAATTCCTCGAATCTTTCCTCGTTGATATGCCTATCATTCTCCAGATGCTTTGCTTGTCTTACCAGGTGTCAGCACTGCCTACCAACTTATAAGTCACGAATTTCACTAGTTATACTATTAAGTCTAACCGATATTCAGCTACCTACGGACCCCCATTTCTATCGAAGGCTAGGATAAACGCACACTAAAGCTCCCTAGAGCACTCATGACGGCCACTTGCCTCTAGACATCTAGGTCTAGCCCTTGCTGCCATCTATCGAAGAGTGGCAAATGTAGCCTCTACCATGCTTCCCTCATTTGTAGAATCTGTGTCAATCACAGCTAGATAACGCCCAAGTGCCATTTTCTCGGTTTCTAAAAACAAAATTGGACTGCCAAAGGCTTTTTACTGTCCTACCTATGTGTGCACAATTCCTAAGGCTCATAACCTAGGGCTCTGATACCATTATGTCAGGCCCCAAAGTACGGATAGTGACGTAGTGGATTATTTGAGTTAATTAAAGTAGATTTTTTTGAATAAAACACCAATTAAATGATTTGAGTTATTATTATTATTATTATTATTTTATTCTATTCTATTTTATTTTATTTTTTAAAAAAATGTGATAGTTTAAAATATTTTAAAACAATTATTATTATTTTGAAACAATTACTTAGAAAGTAAAATATTAAAGACAGTCAAACATTAGCCGGGCTCCACCGAACTCACATTAGTGTACACACATGGTATCGACAATAAAATATTACAATCACAATCTAATATGAGAGATAAGAGTTTAAATAATACATGCCTTAATTTGAATAAAGCAATATCCTAAAATGGTATTCCGACGACTCATTTGTAGCCTAGTTGCCTCCCTGTCTATCCTAAGCTACAATCCGCCTAGGGGAAAGGGTTTTAAAACA